>SRPW01000777.1:0-15685 GCA_018360225.1 Claviceps pusilla | reverse complement strand
ATACTAGCTTTAGTAATACTATAAAGGGGCTTTATAACTTCTATTATAGTATTCTTTAGGTATAAATATATAATTTATATTAGTAATTTAGCAATAATTAAGCGATTTAGTATTATTTCTAATTAAATATATACTTATATAATATCTTATAACTATAAAAAGATATAATCTTTCGCTAAGGAAGGTGCTAATATAATAATAAGCCTCTAGCTTACTTATTAAATCATTAGGGATTATATTAGAATCTATGCCTTTTCTATATTATTATAGCTTTATATTATAAGCCTTAATTTCTTATATAGCTTATTTATACCTTTCCCTTTAATTTCCCTTACTATTTAAAAGTAGAAAAGATACTAATTACTATAGTTTTCCTTATTAAATATAATAAATTTAAAGATATCTCTTACTAGTAAAGTATTAATTTCCTTTTAATTAGATGCTTTAAATAGTTATCCCTTAATAGTAATCTTTCCCTACTTATATAGGTTAATTACTAATTCCTAGTTACCTTTCTCTTTTTTAGTAAGGAAACTTATAGTACTAAGTTTCTTATTATTTTAATTAAAATCTTTAATATAATTTAAGATAAGTAGGTGCTTTCTAAGTCTTTTATATCCTTATTATAGTAGTTCTTATAGTAATTAACCCTTATTTATATTAGTATCCTCTATCTTATTTTCCTTATCTTTATTATTAATTTCTTTTATATTTATAGGCTTTTCTATATTATAGTAGTATAGCTTTATTACTATTAAGCAGAATTTTATAGGTCTATAGGGTAATTCTATAGTATAGGTCTTATAATTAAATAATAGCAATCTATAAGAACTATACTAACCTTTTTTCTTATACTTAATATAGACTTCTAATTATAGCAGTAGTAAGTGTAATAGGAGAGTATTTAAACTATTTTATATATTAAGGGCATTAGAGACTTACCTTTATATAAAGTAATACTAAGCTTTATTAGTAGCTTTCTATAGTAAAGTAGCTCTTTACACTACTAATAAACTTAAGGGGGAATTATATAATATCTATAAATATACTCTAAATATAAGTAAAGTTAGTATAAAGCTATTAGGTTTAGTAGAGTTATTAATAGCTTTAATAGCTATTTATAGTCTTTAGAAAGGGCTAAGGAGGTCTCCTACTTTATTTTTAATAATATTATATACTCTTTAAAAAGAGGTATAATATCTCTTAACCTTTTTAATACTATAGTATACCTTAATAAGAACCTCTTTTATATTAATAGCTATTTAGCGTATAATATATTAGAATTCTATAAAAGTAAAGTTCTTTTTAGTATTATAAATAATATTATTTAAGGGACCTAAATAAGTATTAATTTAGCACTTTTTTAATGCATTCTATATATCTTAGGCCTTCTACTTTTAGGGCTTAAGAAAGTATATAGCTTAGAATATAGTTACTATATTAATAATATATAGTATAGGTTTATTATTAATTTAAAGAATATTAATAATAATTTTATAGTTAAAGTCTATATTATCTTTTAGTGTAAACTTAAAGTATCCTAAGGCTTTACTATAAAGTTAATATTAATAATATTTATAGGAGAGTTTCTTAATAATTCTATTAGTTACTAATTTACTAGCTCTTTATAGTAGCTTTATAAGTCTAGTAACTAAGGAATAGCTAAAATATTAGTATAATTAATATATTTTAGCCTTTAAGAGGTAAAAAGTAGTAGTTTTATTAGGCTATAGAATCCACTAAAGGTATCCCTATTTTTATATAATTAGAACCTTCTTTATGCCTTAAATTAATATATTCTTAAGGTTATTAAGCTTTATATTTATTTAATTTATATTAAAGATATAGAATAGAAAGGGGGTAGCTATATTAAAAATATAGAATTTAATAGTTTTAAAAGTAGTAGAAATATATAAGATTCCTAAAGAATTCACTAAACCTACACTAAAGTTAACTATATATTAGCTAGTAGGCTTAATCTTTAGATATAATATAATTCTTTATAAAGCTATAGCTTATAATACTTCTACTATTAAAATCCCTACTACTTCTATATTTAATATAATTCTATAGAAAATATTACTAAAATATTAATTATTTAAAATAAAGTAATTTATCTTAAGGGTTTCCTCCTATATTATAGGGGTTATACTAAATAATTTATAAGTAGTTATATTATTCCTAAGCGTATATAAAAGGGATTTAGCTTAAGAAGAGGTTAGTTTCTTATAGAAATCTACCTAATTAAATAGTTTAAATAGATTTAGTAGCAAATGTATAAGAAATTATATAAATATTAGCTTAAGGCTTATAGTATCACTTATTAATACAGTAATATAGGCATTTAATGCCTCTTAAGCTAGGTATTTGTCTTCCTTAGTATTAGCTACCTTAGGTTTTCCCTTATATTTAAAGAGAAATACATTAAAGCTACATTTAGAGGGAATTCCCTTATAGTTCTTACTTTTTTACTAGGAATCCTTAGCTTTCTACTATTCCTATTTTATATAGAATATTAACTAATATCCTACTTATTAATATATAAAATATTTATATAGAAAGTGCGATTTTTATAGTAATTAGCTGCTAAGGCGCTAATTAAATAGTTATTTATATTACTAATTAGTAAACATTACTTTATTATTATTTTCTATTAGATTTAGTGTAGAAGTTAGCTATTATAATATTTTAATTAATTTATTAGTATATAAGTATTTATAAAGGTCTTTAATAACTCCTTTATAAGTTAAAGTAAGGTTAAATATAGTAAGCTTATATTTAGGAACACTGCTAATAGCAGTAATAAGCTATTACTAAAGCTTTATATTTACTATAAAAGCATTAAAGATTCTATAATAAATATAGTAAAGTTATTTTAATATTTAGTTAAGGTATTAAAGCTTAGTTTTCTTAGGGTTATTAGTAATAACCTTTTAAAGGGAAATGCTATTTTATTTAATATAATAGAACTACTAGTTACTCTTAGTTTTAAAGTAATTCCTAATAGCATTAGTAAGGTTATAAATTATTAATTCTTTTTTAGTAAGTTTATTAAAATAGTAAGTAAAAGCATTCTTTTTTAGTATAATTAGAAAAGCTCTTACCTATAATATCTAAGGAACGTTGTTTTATATATATTAATCTTTAAAAATATTTATCTTTAAAATAATAAAGTTATATAGTTTCCTACTATATTTCTTATTAATTATATAGCTTTTATTAATTTCTTTAAAAATATAGTGGATTTAGTTAGGGGTTAGGTTTATTAGTAGCATTAACCCCTTTAGTGGTTTTACCTAGGCTTTTTATATTAATAAGTTTAATAACTTAGATTTCTTATAGATTTATTAATTAATTAATTAGGAATTATTAATAATGCTTCTTGCTTATAGGGGAATAGGAATTTACAGTTAGTATTATATAAATTATCTAAGGAACTAGCATTTAATTTGCTCTTCTAATGTATTAATAAGAGCAGTAAGGGAAGTGGTGTATTATATACCTCTTATTAATAATATTAGTATACTATTTATAAGAAGGAAATTTTATAAGTCCTTTTATAATATTATTAAAATTTATTAAAAATTATTAGTAGTTTAACCCTTAAAGTCTTTATAAAGAGCATTAAAGAGTTAGAGGTTCTTTTACTTTAAAATATTATACTAGTAGAGAATAAAAGCAGCCTAATTATTAATATACTACTAATCCTTATATTTTTCTAGTATATTATCCTAGTATACTTTCTATTCTAGGGTAAGAATATCTATATATTTATATATAATCTTAGGAAGGGAATTTAGTAATACTTATAATAAAGCAGTATTAGGGGCACTTTATATAAGATTCCTTAATAAATCTTAGAATTCCTTATTACTTTTATATAAAGATATCCTTATAATTAGATATTTTATATAGTTTTTAACTAGCTTTAGTTAAGATTTAGCATTCTAGTCTTATAATCCCTATATAAGCTTTAGTATAATAAAGGGTTAGTTAGTAAGATAAATAAGGGTTTTCCTATAAATAATAGTGTAAATTATAAAGAATTCTATATTTTAGAAGGTTAATACTAGCTAAACTAGTAAAGAAATCTATTTTTATTATAAGAAAGCTATATTTTTAGAAGTTTAATACTAGCTAAACTAGCAAAGGAATCTATTTTCTTTTAATATAAATTCTCCCTATAAGCATAATAGGAGTTCTATCTCTTCTAAGTAAATCCTTATAAATCTATAGAATAATATATCCTAAGGATAGATATAACTCACTAATTAGAGTTAGTATTCCTTAGGATACTAGTAATTCTCTAAGGAATACTAAGTGGATTTAAGACTTAGTAATACAACATAGGGTCTAGGAAGGTATTCGCAAAAGGTCTAATTCTATCACAATTAGTGCTATCTAAGGGGGCATTTTATAGCTAGCGTTGAGGCTATGAAAATGCTGTCGGATTCTGCAGTGAAAACTCTATATACGCGGACCAATCAGAAGAGTCGGATTCCGCGGCTAATATAGCCGCAAATCCGGCTCTTCCCAGCTGTGCCACGTTGTCATAGAATGCAGCGATTCCAACACTAAATATTAAAGCTTTAAATACTTTTAATAAAAAAGTATTAAATAATAATAATAACTTTAATTTAAAAAAAATAGCTTTATTATATAAATTTTAATAATAAAATATAAATAAATAGTATTAGCTTATATTATACCTATATTAGTAATAACTTAAATATTTATAAAAAAATAAAATATTATATAAAAAAAGCATTATTTCTTCTTTCTTTTCTATATAATAGTTTTAAGTTTATTAATACTTAAATAAATAACAGTTATAATAGCTATACTATTATAAATAAAAGTATAGTTTGAAGATAAAGCCTTTAATATACTCCCTTAGCTTATCTTTATATTTTAATTATTATTATAATAAACATATACTATAGCTATATTAATACCTTTTAATACTTAAGAATTACGTATTTTATTTAATTTAGTATTAATTTAAATAATTAGTTATTTCTTATAATAAATTATATAGTTCTAGGTTTTTTATAAAACTATATTCTAAGGGCGCTAAAAATAGCCTAAAATAATATTATATTATATACTATTAAATACCTTTTTATTATATATATCTAGAGTAGCCTAGAGATTTATTCCTTAAATGCTTAAGGGGTAGCCTTACTAATAACTACTATTTTAAAATTAGTATATATTAAGTTAGCTTACTATATAGTATAGTTAAATAAAGTAAGTAATATTATATTTATAAGTTTATAAGAAATTAATATTATTTTTATATTTATAATAAACTTAATAGCCTTAAAGAAAAAGAAGGAATTTTTTTATTATTAAATAAGCTAGCTAACTTTAAGGATTTATTTTATTATAAAATTACTAGTGCTTTACCTTTTTATTAAAAACAAGCTAACTACTATATTTATTTATAATAAAACCCTAATAGTAGCTTATTAAACTTACTTTAAGTACTACTTTATAATATACTTTAAAACTAGCTATTAAAAATATAAAAATAAATTATAAACCTAATAAATAAAGGCTAAATTTAAGCCTTTTCTTTAATAGCTATATTAATATTATTAGTTAAAGAAGTAAGTAAAGGCTAGCGTTTTAATATAAATTATAAAGCATTAAATAATATTATAAACTAAAATTAATATTTATCACTATTTATTAAAAAGACTTTATATTTCTTAGCTAATACTTATTCATTTATAAAATTAAATATTTATACTACTCTTTATTATTTATATATTATTAAAGGAATTAAGGCTTTAATAGCCTTTTATATATAATTTAGCCTTTTTAAATAATTTATCTATTTCTTTAGCTTAGCTAGGGTATTTATAATGTTATAATACTATATTAATAAAGCCTTAAAAAATACTTTAAGGATTTATATAATAGCTTATCTTAATAATATCCTTATTTATACTAGTAATTTATATAAGGAATATATAATACATATAAAGGAGATTCTCTTTTACTTATAATAAGCTAGCTTATACTTTAACCTTAGTAAGTATACCTTTTATATAATTAAGGTAAAATACTTAGGATTTATAGTTTAAGCTAGCTATATAGTATAGCTTAATTTAGCTAAGGTAGCTATTATTTATAAATAAACAGCATTAATATAGCTTTAAAAAATATATAGCTTTTTAAGCTTTATAAACTTTTATTAAAAGTTAATAGCTAACTTTTTAGATTTTATTAAGCCCTTACTTAACCTTATTCAGAAAGGGGTTTTATTTATTTAATTCCTAGCTTACTAAAAAGCCTTTTAATGCCTTAAGGATATATTTTTATTAGCTTTTATTCTTACTTAATAGAAACTTACTTTAAATATAATAGAAAAGGCTAATATATTAAGGAAGGTACTTAGGGGTTATCTTTTATAATATAATATAGTAAGTTTATTATAACTAATAGCCTATTACTCTACTTCACTTATAGCTTTTTAGTAAAACTATATAATTTATAATAAAAAATTACTTAGTATTATCTTATACCTTAAGGTATAGTTTATTAAACTTTATAATATTTTTAGGCTATTCATAATTTTTATTAACTATAAGAACTTAAAATATTTTATAAGCTCTTAGAAAATATTAGAATATTAGGTATACTAAATTAAAAACTCTCTCTCTCTTTAATTTTTACCTTTACCACTACTTAGGCTTTTAAGTAGTATAATTTAATATATTGTTTTATTATAAATAAAATAAGCTAAAGGAACTTATAGTAACCTAGCTATTACTTTATTTAGTATTAATTATATACTTATTATAATTATTTTATACCCTTTTTACCTTTATATTAAAGTAAAACTAGCTTTTATTTAATATTATTATAACTAACCTATAGGGCTATAACTCTTTTATAAATAGCTATTTTTAAAGCCTTTAAAACTAAGGTATATAAGCTAACTTTATATATTAAGTAAAGATTAAAGTAGTTTAATTAAAGGCTTAAAGGTTTTTTATTAAAGTAGCTATATACTAATAAATTAATAACTATATAATTAATACTTATTGTTGGTTTGTCTATTCAAAAGGATAACTATTGATTTGTAAAGGAATACTAGGGTGACACCGAAGCACTTAACACAACATAGGTATTGCAAATAATATTATAAAAGGGCTCTATTCCTACCAAATCATATAGCCTAGCTAAAGGGGTCCTTATAGCACGTTCTATAGGAGGCTATAGTAGGCTATGGGATATACAGAGTTTTTACTAAGGGTTCTAACCTATAGGAATAGCTGGATTCCCCTTATGGCTTAGTTAGTTAGGTTAATCTAGGTTAATCTAGGTTAATCTAAATTACCTATTATTAACATTCTAACCTAAAAAATATAGCAATTCTAACACTCAGGATTCTCTCTTTTATAGAAAAAGAGGAATTGCTTATAAAATAAGTAAAATTTGTTATTAAACTAAGGTTAACTATTTAATTATATAATTAATAAGAAAATAAAATAGTCTTCCTAACCTTAGGGCTTCTCCTTCTTCTCTGTATATTTTACCCTTCCTTTTATATAAATTATAGCTTTATTCTTATTAATAAAAGCTTTAAAAGTCTAATTTAGAAATAATTTTATTATAATATTAGTAATATTATTATTACTATTAATCTATTTAATCTCTTTAATTTCCTGCCTTTTATTTAACTATTATAGTACTATAATACTAATTATTAACCTTTTCTCTTCTATTATACTAAGCTTTATAATATATTTATATAGTAAAACGGAATCTATATAGATTATTATTAGTATTAGTAGGATTTATAGCTTTTATATAACAATCTTTATTATTACACTAATTATATAGGTAATATTAGCGCCCTAAACTATAGTGTATAGCTTAGAGGTAAGAGCACTCCTTATAACTCTTTTACTTTTTAATAAGCTATATATTATAATATTACCTTAAAGTATAAATTCTTTTTTAATTTCTCTTTCTTTAATACTAAGGATAATTATATATTCTATTTATAAGCTTAAGTCTTTATTATTTATAAAGAAACTATTTATAAAGATATAAAATACAGTAGTAGTGAGGTTAAGTGAAATATACCTTAATTTATAGTTATAATACTATATTTATTATTAAATTCTTTTATTTAATTAAATTATATTAGATTTATCAGGGTTTTAGGCTTAAGTAGTAATAGAGAGGTTAAATATAGCTTCTAGTTAGTAAACTAGTAATATATACACTCCTTATATATATTATTCTATATATTACTGCTTTATAGTTAGCTTATTACGTTTAATAATTTAAAGCTTCTTACTTTAGCCTTTTTAATAGAGTTTAACCTTATTTTTATTAAGTTTATATAGGATATACCTATTAAAGATAAGGGGTTTAGTATATATTAGGACTTGCTTAGGTTTTACTATAAATTCTACCTTCTTTAATTTAAATTCTTTCTTCTTAAAGAAATTAGTATTACTTAGGCTAAGGGTATTATTTATTTATATACTAATTATTCTAAAGTAATTTATTATATTAAAAGCAATTAAGAAATAGGTATTATATATAGAAGTAACTATTATTAGCTTTTTATAGTAATTATAAAAGTATATTACTTACTAATATATACTAGCTTTTATAATACTATAGAGAGGCTTTATAACTTCTATTATAGTATCCTTTAGGTATAAATATATAATTTACACTAGTAATTCTATAATTATTAAGTAATTTAGTTTAGTTTTTAACTAAATATATACTTATATAATATTTTATAACTATAAGAAAATTTAGTCTTTAGCTAATAAAGGTGCTAAAGTTATAATAAGCCTTTAGCTTATATATTAAATTATTAGGGATTGTGTTAGAATCTATACCTTTTTCTTATTACTATACCTTTAAATTATAAGTCTTAATTTCTTATAAAGGTTATTAGTTCCTTTTCCCTTAACTTCTTATACTATATAAGATTAAAAAAAACACTAGGTTCTATACTTTTCCTTATTAAAGGTAATAAATTAAAAGATATCCTTAGCTAATAAAGCCTTAATTTTCTTTTAATTAAATACTTTAAAGGGTTCTCTATTAGTAGTAATCTTCCCTTATTTTTAAAGTTTAACTATTAGTTCTTAATTGCTTTTTTTTCTTTACTATTAAGAAAGCTTTATTATTAAATTTCTTAGTATTTTTATTAGTTTCCTCTTTTATTTCTGTTAGAATTGCTCTCAACGGCAAAACCTCAGTGCAGGCAAAACGCTGGGTGCAGCGTATGTGGGCGACCGGGTGGGTCCGCCACAACGATGCACGCGGTCTAATTAGCTGCACTGCTGACTGCATGCGTGGCTATAACACTACCTTTTTCCTTACTTTATAAGCTTAGCTCTTAGTATAGAAGAATATAAATAATTAAGAATTATACTTTTTATATTATTTTTATTATATATATATTTTAGTATTTATTTTCCTTTTATAAGTTATTTTTAATATTATTTAATAGTTAGTAATAACTATAGATTTATTAGAATTAACTATAAAAAAAAAGATAGCTTTTAAGGTATTTAAGACCCCTATTACTATACTAAAAAAGAAAACTTTACTATAACTAGTAAAGTTAAACTTTAATAAAAAAAGCCCTTACTATTAAGTAAACATTAGTATTTATTTTATTTATTATAAAAAACTATATTTTAAAGGTAAAAACCTCCCTTAAAAATAAATAAAAGAGTTACCTTTAAAGATTTAGCTACTAAAGCTACTAAAAAATAACTATAGCTTTACTAACTTTTAATAATACTATTTAATAAAAAATATAAAAAAGGACTTATAATAATAATAAAGTATTATTAATTACTAGCTTAGTTTACTTATTAAAAAACTTTTTTTTAAAGTAACTTTACTTATTTAATACTACTATTTTACTAAAATAAAAAAAAGCTTATAAAAACCCTAACCTTAGTAATATAATAATACTAGTTCTTAATAACTAAATTATATATATTATTAACTATTATAAGTTATAGGAGTAGACTAGAAAAAAGCTTATTAATAACTTTTAGAAAGACTTTTAAAATTAAAATATCTTTTATTTTTAGAAAATAAGTATATATCTTTAAAGTAGTTTTTAAGATTTTCTATAAAAAAATAAGGTTTTATTTATTAAAAGAATTTAACCTTTAATTCCCTTTTCTCTCTTTAAATTACTTAAATATATAAATTAATAACTTAGAAATATATTTCTCTTTATTAAGGCTAAGACTTTTCTATATTATTTAAAGCTTTTAATACCTTAGCTTTACCTATAACTAAGCTAATTACACTAGTTTATATAGAATCCTTCTTTAAATATAAGTTATTATCCTCCCTTAACACCTTTAAACCTAAATAATACCTTTTTTAAACCTTTTTAATAACCTTTTTATTCTTTACCTTAGCTTAACCTTAATTTCCTTATTTATATACCTATTAACTAATTTAGCTAATAAAGGAATTTCTCTAAGAAAAACCCTAAAACCTTTTATAGAAATCTACTTAACTAGGTTTATTAAAATTTACTATATAATAATAACCCTAGTAGAATTCTAAATAACTAAATATAATAAATTTTAGAAGAATTAATAAAGGTATATATAAAAGAGAATAAATACACTAGGAAAATATATAATTTCCTTACCCTAAAGGTAAATATCTTTTAAAATAAATATATTTATAATAATATTTCTTTAGAAATTTAAAACTATACTTTTTTAATTATATTAATAAAAAATGCCTTTATATACTATTTAAATAGATTAGCCTATAAAAAACTCTTTTTTAATAAGCTTACTATTTATATAAAAAATAACTTTAAAACTAAAAGTAATTAATACTTCTATAGAATTAAGTAGAATACTATAACTCTTTAAAAGGTTATTAATAATAATATTAATAAAACTAAGCTATAATACTTAAATATTCTTATTAAAAACCTTAAGAAAATTTATTATAGTCTTTTTAACTCTTCTATAGTTAATATATAGCTTTATTAATAACTTCTTACTTTCATTAGTAGTATCCCTAAATATTATAATACTCTTTATAGTTACTTACTAACTTATAAAGGGATTATAAGTAACTTTAGAAAATACTTTTATATTAAAAAGGCTATAACCTTTATATAATAAATAATAAAAGGTAATAACTCTTTTATAAGTAATAAAACGCTATTTATAAATAAAAAGTCCAAAAGGGCTATAATAACTCTATAATTTAGAGCTTTAAATTATAAAAAACCTTTATATTCTTCCCTTTTTCTATAAAAGTACTTTATTTATAGTAAATAAGGGTACTAATTTATAAACTACTTTTAATATAAATAGTAAAAAGTAAAAGAAAAGTAGTAAAAAAGTAGTAAGTATAAGAACCCTTTAACTAATAAAAAATTTATTACCTTTTTATAGGCCTTTAAAGGTCTTTTTAAAGAAAATAATAATAATAAAAGCTTTATAAATAATAATAATAATACTAAGGACTATATATAGGAATTTATAAATATATTTTTTATATTTAGAATATATAAGTAAAGGGCTAATTCTCTTTAAATTATATATACTTAGTTCTTTCTAACTACTCTAACCTTACTAACTAATAATAATATTAATAAAAACCCCTTAAAGAATTATAAAATATCCTTATTTAGAATCTTTAAGGACTAAGTATTTATATATAAAATATTTAGTAAGGACTTCTAAACTTCTATTATATTTAATAATTACTAATACTTTATTTTAAAAGAGAGATATATAGAAAAGGTTTTTTATAGTATTCTTTTAAATACTAATATAACTAAAATCTTAACTATTAAAATTACCTAAGTTAAGGCCTTTATTAAACTAATACTTTACTTTTAAATTAAAAAGGCCTAGCTATATAATATTATATTTAATATTAGCTTAGTAACTTTTTATATAATTCTTTAAGTTCTTATAGTCTTTAATAATATTACTTTTTATATTTTTCATATATTAACCCTATTTCTATTCTATATATTAAATATAAATAAAATAGGTATAAAGCTTAATAACCTTTAAAATATATTAATTTAAAGCTAAAAAAGAGTTACTATTATAAGGAAATAAGAATATTTTTAATAAACCTTTAAAGCTAAAAAAGCTATTATATTCTACCTTTTTAAAACTAAACTTTATTAACTTTACTAAAGATTTAGTTATCCCTTTATTAATAAGCTTATAAAGCTTTTAAAATATATTAGTAAGGAAGCTTATATTAACCTAATTTAAAAACTTATAATAAAATATTACTATTATTAAATAAATAGTAAAGCCCTAAGCTAATTTAAGTTTTCCCTTAAAAATAATATTAACTTTAATTATAAGATTCTTATTAATATTCTTTAAATTAATAACTAGCCTATTTTTTATATTATTAATATAGTAATAGTATTTTAAGTAGCTAGGTTCCTTAAGCTATAGAAATAAAAGGCTTATAATATATAAAATACCCTTAAAGAATACTAAATTAATATATATTTTAGCTTACTTAACTAAATTATTTATAATACTAAAAAGAATTTTATATCTAATAAGTTTAAGTATTTAATATACCTTTTAGCTATTAATATAAATAAAGTGCCTATAAAAGCCTATTAAAGTATTAATAAAATTAAAAGGTATTATACTCTATTAAGTAAAGTATATAATATTATTAAAAGTAAGGTTAGTAATATTCTTACCCCTTTATAATACCTTTAAATAGCTATTAAAGCTATTAATAACTTTACTAGGCTTAATAGCCTTATTCCTACTCTACTTATATTTAGTATATATTTATACTTAATAAATAAATTACCCCTAAGCTTTTTAGTTACTAAAAAAGCTATAGTCTTTTATAAAGCTACTAATAAAGCTTAAAAATACTTTATAAGATAATAAGTTACTAATACTCTCTATACTTATTATAAATTTAATATAAAACTAACCTATTAACTAATACTATAGTTAAAGGTTTATATTCAGTATAAGAAAGGCAGTTAGTATAGCCTTTATAAGCTTTTAAATATTAATAGTAAAATATATATAATAAAAATACCTAATAGTATAGTAAGGTTTTATAGTACTATTATAAAACCCTATATATATACTAAGATACTTAACTATACTTTAAGTATTATAAAGAAAGAGAAAAAAAAGCTATATAGTATTTATAAAATAATTATAAAGAATAAAAGAACCTTTTAAAACCTTTATTAAGGCTTTAAATACTTAAAAAAGTATTTTTTTTATACTAAGGATTATAGAAAGGTAGTATTATATTTATAAGCTAAAGGGCTAAGAAAGATAAGCTAAAGGCTATAAAGCTAACTAAAGAAATACCTTATTATTCTTTTAATTAATAAGCTACTAAAGCAGTCCCTTACTACCTTTTATAGTAATAGGTATTTAAAGAGAGATTTTATTAGTTTCTATAAAGGATTTATTAGAAAGAAAGATATAGAAAAAAAGGAATATAAGGATAATATACTAGGGAATTTAGTAATATAGAGGGAATTTAAAATATTTTTAGCTAAAGTAAAAAAAAAGGGGTAAACTAAAAAGGGAGAGTACCTCTTAAGGAAACCTCTTTATAAAGGTAAATCTATTATTATTCTTTATAATATACTTAAGGAAAGAGAAGGAGTTAGTATTAAAAAAAAGGTATATAAGAGAAGAATAATAAAAAAGTAATAATATTAAGGGAATTTAAGGGAAGGGGTAGTATTAAAGGAATTAATAATATTAAGTAAATTTATTATTACTACTTATAATAGCTTTAGTATATATATTAGTAGCTTAAGGTATAATTTATCCTTCCCTTTAAGGAAAGGCTTAGAAATAATAAGAAAGACTATTAACTATAAAAAGAAAGAGAAGAATAAAAATAAAAATATAAAGAGAGAAGAGGTTAAAAAAAAGTAATATATAAGGGAGAAAAAGAAGGAATTTAATAAAGAAAGGGAAGAACTAGTAACTTTAAAGTATTAAGCTATTACTATAGCTTTTATTATAGTAAAGAAAAAGAATAATACCTAGCTTATAATAAACCTTAAAGGTAAGGTAAAATTACTATAAAAGGTAAACTCTTTAAAAAGTTAGATTAAGCTAAGATTAATACATTATTAGTAAGAGGTATATTTAAATTTATAATTTTTAATAAAGAAAAGTATAGAAATTAATACCTTTTTTACTTTTATATAATATAGAAAGTTAAGGGTAAAGGGATAGACTAGCTATATAAAATATTAAGGCTTATAATTTAAAGGTATAGTAATTATAAGAAAATACTAATTCTTATATACTTTTTAATAATTTAAAGAGTAAGCTAAAGGTTAATTATAGTATTAGTATTTTTATTAGTATTAAAGAAAATTTTCCTTTAGCTTTAAGATATTATATAAGCCTATATTTAACTATAGACTAACCTTAATAGGCTAATACTTATAAGACTATTAAAGTAAATTAAGTATTTATACCTAAAAGGTATAATAATAAAAGTTATTAAGCTATTATATAGAATTATAAAAGCTAAAATATATTAATAAGTAATATATTTAAAGCATTATAAAGAAAAGCTTTAAATAAGTATATTTAGCTATAACCTATACCTTCTTATTACCTTAGGTAATACTAACTACTTTAGGGTAGTTAGTATATAAACTAATAATATACTTAAACTTAATAATCTTACTTTTTTTAATAAAGAAAAGGTTAAGCTTTAAAAGGCTAGTTTTATAGTAAAATCTAAGTAAAAGCTAATATTACAAAGTCCTTTTATTTTTAATAGTTATATTCTAACTAATAATAGTAATAGTACAATTATATTAACTTAAAAAAGCTAAAATAATAACCTTAAAATTATTAAAGCTAATAATTTTACTATAAAGTAATAATATATTAAGGAATATACTTAAAAAGCTTATATTTTAACTATATACTAACCTAAAGTAGCCTATAACCTTTTTATAGTAGCTTAAGCTTAAAAACCTAACTAAACTAATATAAATAAGCTTAATAAAAGAATTTAATAGTAAATTAATAATACTAACTATAGTTTAAGGTATTTTATAATAAATTTACTAATAGTAATATTTTATATATTTATTAATAGTTCTTTTATAAATAATAAGGACGTAAGCTTTTAAATAGGCTTTATAATTATTATTAGTAATAAGATTAAAAATAGTAAAAGTGCTAAATTTAAACTTTATAAAAGTATTATTATATATAGCTTTATAAAAAGTAAAAAAGTTATAAAGAGTATACTTACTTCTAAGCTATATAAAATAGTATAAGGTGCTAATATAGCCTATACTATTAGTATAACCTTAAATACCCTTATAAAATACCTTAAATTCCTTTAAATTCTAATAATAATCTATACTAACTTACTTTTACTATATAAGTACCTTATAAAGCTAGGTATAACTAAAGAAAAATATTTAATAATTAATTTTATAGCTTTTTAATAATTATATAAATATTATAAACTTATAGAAATTTACTAAATTAATACAAATAATAATATTATAAATACTATAATACAAGCTTTATTTAATAAAGTATTAAAAACCTTTATTAATACTAATAAAGTTAATATTTAAATTAAAGGGTAAGTAAAGTATATATAAGCTATATAAAGGTAATAATAATAA
>SRPW01000776.1:0-15690 GCA_018360225.1 Claviceps pusilla | reverse complement strand
AGAGCAGTGGATCTGTACGTGCACGCTCACTAAGCCCACTACCTTAGTAAGCTGTGCTCTACAGCACCCACCTCCATTATTTCTAATAAGATTTATTGGGGTTTTAGGCCTAAGCAGCAATAGAGAGGTTAAATATAGCTTCTAGTTAGTAGACTAGTAATATATACACTCCTTATGCGCATTATTCTATATATTGCTGCTTTATAGTTAGCTTATTAGGTTTAATAATTTAAAGCTTCTTACTTTAGCCTTTTTAATAGAGTTTAAGCTAATTCTTATTAAGTTTATATAGAATACACCTATTAAAGATTAGGGGTTTAGTATATATTAAGACTTGCTTAGGTTTTGCTATAAATCCTGCTTTTTTTAATTTAGATTCTTTATTCTTAAAGATCTAGTATTGCTTAGGCTAAGGGTATTATTTACTTATATACTAATTATTCTAAAGCAATTAATTATATTAGAAGCAATTAAAAAATAGGTGTTATACATAGAAGTAACTATTATTAGCTTCTTATAGTAGTAGTAAAAATATATTGCTTACTAATATATAGTAGCTTTTATAATACTATAAAGGGGCTTTATAACTTCTATTATAGTATTTTTTAGGTATAAATATATAATTTATATTAGTAACTTTATAATTATTAAGCGATTTAGTTTGGTTTTTAACTAAACATATGCTTATATAATATTTTATAACTATAAGAAAATTTAGTCTTTAGCTAATAAAGGCACTAAAGTAATAATAAGCCTCTAGCTTATACGTTAAATTATTAGGAATTATGTTAGAATCCACGCCTTTTCCTTATTACTATACCTTTAAATTATAAGTTTTAATTTCTTATAGAGGTTATTAGTTCCTTTCCCCTTAACTTCTTATACTATATAAGATTAAAAGAAACACTAGTTTCTATACTCTTTCTTATTAAAGGTAATAAATTCAAAGATATCCTTAGTTAGTAAAGCCTTAATATCCTTCTAATTAAATGCTTTAAAAGGTTCTTTATTAGTAGTAATTTTTTTTTATTTCTAAAGTTTAACTACTAGTTTTTAGTTACTCTTTTCCTTTATTATTAGGAAAGCTTTATTTTTAAATCCCTTAGTATTTTTATTAGTTCCCTTTTTTATTTCCTTATAACTTAATATAAATAGATACTTTTATAGTCTCTTAGGTTTTCTTTTTAGTAGTTCTATAGGTAATTAACCTTATTCTATAGTAGTATTCTTAAGTTCCTTCTCTTTTTTATTAATTTCCCTTATATTTACCTTCTCTTCTATATTATAGCAGTATAGCTTTACTACTATTAAGTAAAATTTTACTAGTCTATAGGGCATTTATATAGTATAGGTCTTATAATTAATTAAAAGCAGCTTAAATAGACTAGTCTAGCCCCCTTTTTTATACTAAATATAGACTTTTAAATTTAATAGAAGCTAGTATAATAGTAAGGTATTTAGGCTATTTTATATATTAAGCGTATTGCTTACTTACCTTTTTATAAGGTATCTCTAAGCTTTATTAGTAGCTTTCCTTAATAAAGCTACTCTTTATATTACTAATAGGCTTAGAGGAGAATTATTAGTTATTTATAGGTATGCTTTAAATATAAGTAAAGTTAGTATAAGGCTATTTAGTTTAGTAGAATTATTAATAGCTTTTATAGCTATTTAAAGGTATTAAGGAGATATTAATTAGTCTTCTACCTTAGTCTTAATAATATTATATGCTTTATAAAGAGGAATATAGTATCTTTTAACTTTTCTAATACTATAGTATGCTTTAATAGAAACCTTTTCTATATTAATAGTGAATTAGTATATAGTATGCTAAAATTCTATAGAAGTAAAGTTCTTTTTAGCATTATAAAGAATATTATTTAGGGGTTCTAAATATGTATTAATCTAGCACTCTTTTAGTATATTTTATATATCTTAGGCTTTCTACTTCTAAGGCTTAAGAAAGTAGGTAGCTTAGAATGCAGTTACTATGTTAATAATATATAGTATAGGCTTATTATTAATTTAAAGGATATCTATAATAATCTTATAGTTAAAGTCTATATTATTCTTAAGGGTAAACTTAAACCTTTCTAGGGCTTTGCTATATAATTAATATTAATAGTATTTATAGGTTAATTGTTTAATATTCTAAATGTTAATTAATTTACTAGCTCTTTAGAGTAGTTTAGCTAATTTAGTAATAGAGGGATATCTAAATTATTAGTAAAGCTAATAAATTTTAGCTTCTAAGAGGTAGAAGGTAGTAGCCTTATCTGCCTATAATATCCACTAAGGGTGTTCCTATTTCTATATAATAGGGACTCTCTTTTTACCCTAAATTAGTATATTCTCTAAGTTATTAAGCTTTATATTTAATTAGTCTATATTAGTAATATAGAATAGGAATAGAGTAGCTATATTAAGAATGTGGAATTTAATAGTGCTAAAAAGTGTAGGAACTTATAGTATTTTTAAAGAAGTTATTAAGCCTATACTAAAATTAATAGTGTGTTAGCTAGAGGGTTTAATCTTTAGGTTTAGCATTAGCTTCTATAGAGCTTTAGCCTGCTTTATCCCTACTGTTAAGATTCTGGCTACTTTAGTATCTAGCATAATTTTATAAAAAATCTTACTAAAATAGCAGTCTTCTAAAATAAAGCAGTGGTGTATTTTAGGGGTTTTTACCTATAGTGTAGGGTTAGCATTAAATAATTTGTGTTTAGCTATGTTATTCTTAAGCGCTTAAAGAAGGGCTTTTGCTTAAAAAGGTAATAATTTCTTATAGAGATTAACCTAATTAGATAGTCTTAGTAGATTTAGTAGTAATTATGTGAAAAATTACGTAATTATTAGCTTAGGAATTGGATTTTCTTTTAATGCTTTAGTAATAAAGGCATTTAAGGCTTCCTAAGCTAAGTGTCTTTTGTTTATAATATTAAATACTTTAGGTTCTCCCTTATATTTAAGGAGGAATGTATTAAAGCTATATTCTATAGGAGTCCCCTTATAGTTCTTATTTTTCTACTATAGTTTCTTAGCTCTTTATTAGTCTTATTAAAGGTATGCTATAGACTAATATTCCTCTTTTTAGTATATAAAGTATTTCTAGGGAGAGCGCGATTTCTATTATAATTAGCCACTAGGGCGCTAATTAGATAATTATTTATATTATTTATCTATAAATATTGATTTATTATTAGTTTCCTTAGTTTTTAGAGCAGAAGTTAACTATTATAATATTAAGTTTGTTTTGTAAGTGTATATTAATTTACAGAGATTACTAATAATTTCTTTATATATTGATTTAAGGTTAAATATAGTGAATTAGCACTTAGGAATATTATAAATAGCAATAACTAATTAATTATAAAGTTTGGAATCTTTTATTAAAAGAGGGTATAATCCTTAGTGAATTTAGTAGAGTTACTTAAATAGTAATTCTAAACTTTAAGCTTTTATTTTATTAGGGTTATTAGTAATAACCTTATTTAATAAAAGTTACTGCTATTTATTATAGTAAAATTATTAATTGCTTTCTATTTTAAAGTATTATCTAATATTATTAGTAAGTTTATAAATAGTTATATTCCTTCCTATAAGCTTTTAAATATAGTAAGTAAGCGCGTTCTCTTTTAGTATAATTAGGAATGCTTTTACCTATAATTTAGGGGGAATATTATTTTATATACATTACTCTTTAAAGATATCTATCTTTAGGGCAATAAAGTTATATAGTTTTCCGCTATATTTCTTATTAAGTATATAATTCTTACTAATATCTCTAAGAATACAGCGGAGCTTAGCAGAGGTTGCGATTGCAGTTATTAGCAATGATTCTAAGCGTTGTTTTTCCTAGATACCTTAGATTAGCATTATAATTAATATAGATTCCTTTTATATCTATTAATTAATTAAATCTAAGTCCCTATATACACTATTAGATTAAAGGGGTGTAGGAATTAGGGTTAGTTATTACTAAAGAGTAGTTTAGCCTAGAAACTACGCTTTAATTTAGGCCTTATTAGCATTAATCAGTTCTAAAAGAGCTGTTTTAACTCTAAGTCCTTAAGTAACCTTAATAGGTACACTGTTTTTAGTAAGGTAATCTCTTAAATCCTTATATAAAGTCTTATTAATCTATTTAAAATCGTCTTTAGTCTAACCTATAAAGTTATTATAAAAGGCGTTAAATAACTTTAGACCTTTCTATTATAATATCTTATAGTAATTAATAATAAATATAGTTTAATTATTAATCTATTAAGGGTTGCTGTAATATTCTAGTTAATTACTTATATATCTTCCCTATACTAGTAATAGTAGCCTTATATGTTTTTTAATAATAATAAGGAGGGATTTAGGAGATACTTATAATATAGTATTAGTAGACGGATTCCCTAGAGGGTCTTAGAAATCCTTATTACTTTTATAGGTTAATATCTTTATAATTAGATATTTAGTGTTAATTTTAATAGGCTTTAGTTAAGATTTAGCGTTTTAGTTCAGTAATCCCTATATAAGCTTTAGTATAATAAAGGGTTAGTTATTAGATAAATATAGATTTCCTATAATAAACAGTGTAAATTATAATCTTCCTCTTTTAGGCCCTTAATTAGGTATAGATTAAATAATTAGTGTTTTTAAAAGCCTAAAGCTAGTTAGAATAACTCTCTTTTTAATAAGTTATTTAGTAAGAATCTCTCCTTATAGTGTAAATTTCCCTATTTAGTATAAATAGAAATTTACCTCTTCTTTTAGTGAATACCTTACAAATCTATAGGTAATTTATTCTAAGGATAGTTAGATCCTACTAATTAGTATTAGTTTTATCTATCTAAAAGAATAAACTAGTAATTTATTAAGGAATACTAGGGTAACACTAGAGCACTTAACACAATATAGGTATTGCAAATAATATTATAAAAGGGCTCTATTCCTACTACATTATGTGGCCTAGCTAAAGGGGTCCTTATAGCATATTCTATACGAGGCCACAGTAGGCTATAAGATATGCAGAGTTTTTACTAAGGATTCTAACCTATAGGAATAGCCGGATTCCCCTCGTGGCTTGGCTAGTCGGGTCAATCCGGGTCAATCCGGGTCAATCCGAATTACCCGTCATTGTGACCCAAAAAATGCAGCGATTCCAACAGCTAGTATATATTAATAAGCAACCTATTTCTACTACTACTATAAGAAGCTAATAATAATTACTTCTATATATAACCTATATTTCTTAATAGTATTTAATTGAATTAAATGCTTTAGTGTAATTAGTATATAAATAAATAATACCCTTAGTCTTAGTAATATAAACTTTTTAGAGATAAAGGAATTAGAATTAAAGAAGGTAGGATTTATAGTAAAACCTAAATAAATCTTAATACTAACTAAACCCCTTATCTTTAATAAGTATATCTTATATAAATTTAATAGAAATTATATTAAACTTTACTAAAAAGAGTAAAGTAAGAAACTTAAAGTTATTAAACCTAATAAGCTAACTATAAAGTAAGAATATATTAAATAAAGAGCATAAGGAGCGTATATATTATTAGTTTATTAACTAGAGGCTATATTTAACCTTTCTATTGCTATATAAGTCTAAAATCCTAATAAATCTAATATAAATTATTTAAATAAAAGGATTTAGTAGCAAATATAGTATTATAACTATAGATTAAGGTATATTCTATTTAATTTTGCTACTATAGCTTTATATATCTTTATAAATAGTTCCTTCATAAATAATAAAGACCTTAGCTTATAACTAGAATATATAATTATCCTTAGTACTAAAGAAGTAGGAATTAGATTAGATTTTATACTAAAAGGTAATATTATAATATATAGCTCTATAAAAAGTAAAAAAGTTATAAGGAGTGCTCTTGCCTTTAAGCTATATACAATAGTCTAAGGTATAAATATTGCCTATATAATTAGTATAACGCTATAACCTATTACATAAAAGCTATAAATTCTACTAATACTAATAATTATTTATATAAATTCTCTTTTATTATATAAGTATATTATAAGGTTAAGCACTATAAAAGAAAAAAGACTAATAATTAATATTATAACACTATAATAATTATATAAAAGGCAGGAAATTAAGGAAATTAGGTAGATTAATAGTAATAATAACATTACTAATACTATAATAAAATAATCTCTAAATTAAGCCCTTAAGACCTTTATTAATAGAAATAAAGCTATAATCTATATAGAGAGATAGGTAAAGTATATAAAGAAGAAGGAGGAAGCATATAAAAGAGAAAAGAAATACTAAGGATATAAGGCAGGAGTTTTATTCTTATTAATTATCTAATTAAATAATTAACTATAGTTTTTAGGTAGATTTTTATATAACTTATAAGTAATTCTTCTTTTTCTATAAAAGCAAGAATTTTAAGTATTAAAATTACTATATTCTATAATAACATAGTATAGCTAGGAAGAGCTAGATTCACAGCCACATTAGCCACAGAATCTAACTCTTCTAATTAGTCTGCGTGTATAGAGTTTTTACTATAGAATCCAACAGCATTTTTATAGCTTTAACGCTAGCTATAAAATGCCCCCTTTATATAGCACTAATTGTAATAGAAATTAAACCTTTTTATAAATACTTTCCTAGACCCTACGTTGTGTCACTGAGTCTTAGATCCACCTAGTATTCCTTAGAGAATCACTAGTATCCTAGGGAATACCAACACTAAGTTAAGTAAATTTATATAAAATTAAGCTAAAGTAGTATTAAAAGATACTATTATTACTATTTCAGTTAATAAATATATTTAATATTTAAAAATAATATTTATTACTTTGGAAACTATAGTAAAAGAGAGGTAATTTATCTCTTTATTAACTTCTTATAAGGATATTTCTAATAGTATAAAATACTATTATTACACTTTAGCTATATCTTTTTACTATAAAGTAAGTATTAGTACTAAAATTAAGGGGAGTATACTAATAATTTACCTAAGTACTAAAATTATTACTAGTATACTATAATAATTTTATTAAGGTATATATATTTATAAGCAGATTAATATATTTAGCTAGTAAAGAATTTTTAGCATTTAGAATTAAAATATAGAAGCATTTCTATAACCTTTTTTCTATATTTATACAGTTTATCTTAAACTATTACTATAAGAATAGTCTCTAATTCCATTAAAAATAGTTAGAGGTAAGAAATAGGATTCTCTTTTTTCTTTTTTTAAAATAAAATAGAATATAGTATTAATTTAGTATAGAATCTTAAGAAAATATTAATAAATATAATTCTACTACCTAAGCCTTTTATAATATTTTATTTATAATACCTAAAAAACTTATAAGTTTCCTATTCCCTTTCTTTTTAATTTAAAATAAAGCTTTAGCTAATATTAGTATACTAGTTAGCTAAAAATTAAACGGAATTTTAGCGTAATTATATACTATACCTTAATAGTAATAATAACTATTATTTAAGAACGTACTAAATAATAGTTTTAGTTTTTATTAATTCTATAGCCTTATTTAATAAGGAAATAGAGGATATTAATCTCTTTATAACTTTTAAAGGAATTTTTACTAAAACTTTGAAGGATTAAAAAATTAGGTATTAAATTTTATATAATTAAAATAATAATAAATAGATATTTTATTATGATTGTTTTTTTATATAAGAAATAGGGATAAATTCTCCAGAAATAATATAAGATAAATGCTTAGTAAATGCAAATAGTTATTGTTTTTTATAAGGATTTTCTAAGGTTATTCTAAAGGATATTTATATAGTTTACTACGTTTTTAGGGTCCCTTATAAATTCTATTTCTTTTAGATTTAAATAAAGATATATAGTATTTATTTACTAACTAATTTATATTCTATAGTATATTAGTATTTAGCTACTAATTATATTTAAATAGCTATCCTTTTTATTTAACTAAGTAATATAATTCCCCTTAGAGGAAATAATACAATTTAATTTAATTAACTTTCTATTCCTTAGAGTTATTATTTAAGTTAGGGATAAATAGAATTTATTCTTTTTCTTTATTTCTAAAGGTTTATTTTTTAAGTAAACTAATATAGAATATATTATATATTTAGAATAATTAGTTTAGTAGTGCTAATTAGTATACTTATTTTCTAGTTTTATTTAAAATCTAAAATAGCTTAATAAATTTAGAAAGTAGTTTCTATTTTTCCTACTTAAATTATAGGTTTTTTATACTTAATAGTATAAAATTCCCCCTTTTAAAGATTATTTCTTAGTGTTTTTAATTATAATACTTAGTTTATAATTCATTAATCTACATTTAGTATATTTTTAATCTGCTTCTTAATATATTTAGTTTTTATACTTACTTTCTAGCTTTAAGTACTCTTCCTTATAATAAATTATCCTTAATTATATAAAACTTAAGATTATAATGAAATAAGGCTATATTTAGTAAGGTATTTATAGTTATATTTTTAGAATTATTATATATAAATTAAGCTTGTCTAAGTAGTAATAGCTATATATATTCTAATTTAGTAATTAATATATATAAGTAATACTTTAATATTTAGTTTATTCTTTTTATTTATTTCTTTATTTAAGGGTAAAAAGCTATTAATAATTAGTGTATTACCTTAGAAGTAAAGCATAATTCTAACTAGAATTAGCTAGTAGAAACACTACCCTAATTAAATATAATACTATTTAGTATACTAAAGACTAGCTTAATCTTATTATAAAATAATTTAGTAAGTTTAGTAGTAGTAATTAAATATAATACTAAAAGAAATATAATATATTTAGTATATTTATTTATAATAATAAGAATAAAATTAATAAGTTATTTCTTCTAAATTATTTTTAGTAGACCTATAATAAAATCTATAGAGATTTTTATTTAGGGTTTATTAAAAATAAGTAAATTTTTTAATTATTATATAGCTTATACTATTTTATTATAACTCTTAAGTAAATAGTATAGGATTTAATATAATCTTTAATATTTAGGTATAAATTTATTTAAAAGAATTTTTATTTAAGGAGTTTTACTATTCTTTTTATACTAAAATATTCTACTAATAAATTAATAATAGTATATTTAAAAAAGAACTAATTTAAGTGCTTTTAAATTTAGAATAAATACTTAATTTTAATATTTTAATATTTTTGTTGGAATTGCTGCATTCTATGACAACGTGGCATAGCTAGGAAGAGCTGGATTCGCGGCTATATTAGCCGCAGAATCGGACTCTTCTAATTAGTCTATGCGTGTAGATTTGTTACTACGGAATCTAACGGCATTTTTATAGCCTTAACGCTAGCTATAAAATGCCCCCCTTTAAATAGTATTAATTATAAGAGAAATCAGACCTTTTTACAAATACCTTCCTAGACCCTACATTATATTACTAAGTCTTAGATCTACTTAGTATTCCTTAAAGAATCACTAGTATCCTAGGGAATACTAACACTGATTAGTAAGTTATATTTATCCTTAGAATACATTATTCTATAGATTTATAAGGATTTATTTAAAAGAGATAGAACGTCTATTACACTTATAAGGAGAATTTATGCTAAAAAAATATAGATTCCTTTGCTAGTTTAGCTAGTATTAAACTTTTAAAAATATAGCTTTCTTATAATAAAAATAGATTTCTTTACTAGTTTAGCTAGTATTAACCTTTTAAAATATAGAATTCCTTATAATTTACACTATTATTTTTAGGAAAACCTTTATTTATCTTATTAACTAACCCTTTATTATACTAAAGCTTATATAAGGATTATAAAACTAAAACGCTAAGTCTTAACTAAAGCTAATTAAAAACTATATTAAATATTTAATTATAAGGATATCTTTATATTAAAGTAATAAGGAATTCTAAGATTTATTAAGGAATCTTATATAAAGTACCCCTAATACTACTTTATTATAAGTATTACTAAACTCTCTTCCTAAAATTATTTATAAATATATAGATATTCTTACCTTAAAATAGAAAGTATACTAAAATAATATACTAAAAGAATATAAGGATTAGTAATATATTAATAATTAGGCTACTTTTATCCTTTATTAATATAATATTTTAAAGTATAAGATCCTTTAACTCTTTAATACTTTTTATAAAAACTTTAAAGGTTAGACTACTAAAGATTTCTAATAAATATTAATAATATTATAAAAGGACTTATAAAATTTCCTTCTTATTAATAGTATATTAATATTATTAATATACAGTATATAATACACTACTTCCCTTACTACTCTTATTAATATATTAAAAAAGTAAATTAAATACTAGTTTCTTAGTTAATCTATATAATACTAACTATAAATTCCTATTTCTTTATAAGCAAGAAGCATTATTAATAATTCCTAATTAATTAATTAATAAATTTATAAGGAATCTAAGTTACTAGATTTATTAATATAAAAAGCCTAGATAAAACCACTAAAAGAGTTAATACTACCAACAGACTTAACCCCTAACTAAATTCGCTATATTCTTAAAGAAATTAATAAAAGCTATATAATTAATAAGAAATATAGCAAAAAATTATATAATTTTATTATTCTAAAGATAAATATCTTTAAAGATTAATATATATAAAATAATATTCTATAAATATTATAAGTAAAAGCTTTTTTAATTATATTAAAAAAAATACTTTTACCTACTATTTTAATAAACTTACTAAAAAAGGATTAATAATCTATAACCTTACTAATACTATTAAGAATTACTTTAAAACTAAAAGTAATTAGTAGTTTTATTATATAAAATAGAATAGTATTTCCCTTTAAAGGTTATTACTAATAACCTTAAAAAAACTAAGCTTTAATATCTTAATTAAATACTAAAATAACTTTACTATATCTATTATAGAATCTTTAATGCTTTTATAGTAAATATAAAGCTTTAGTAATAGCTTATTACTACTATTAATAGTGTTTTTAAATATAAGCTTATTATATTTAACCTTACTCTAACTTATAAAGGAGTTATTAAAGACCTCTATAAATGCTTATATACTAATAAATTAATTAAAATATTATAATAGCTGTTTTCTATACTAAATATAATAGAAAATAATAATAAAATAATATTTACTAATTAGTAATATAAATAACTTTTTAATTAGCGCCTTAGTAGCTAATTACTATAAAAATTATATTTTTTATATAAATATTTTATATATTAATAAGTAAAATATTAGTTAATATTTTATATAGAATAGGAATAGTAAAGAGCTAAGGATTTCTAGTAAAAAAGTAAGAACTATAAGGAAATACCCTTTAAATATAGTTTTAATATATTTCTCTTTAAATATAAGGGAAAACCTAAGGTAATTAATACTAAAGAAAATAAGCACTTAGCTTAGGAGGCATTAGATACCTATATTACTATATTAATAAGTAATACTATAACCCCTTAGCTAATATTTATATAATTTATTATATATTCACTACTAAATCTATCTAAACTATCTAATTAAATAAATTTCTATAAAAAACTAACCTTTTCTTAAGCCTAATCCCTTTTATATATACTTAAGAATAATATAATTACTTATAAAGTATTTAGTATAACCCCTATAATATAGAAGGAAACCCTTAAAATAGATTACTTTATTTTAAATAACTAATATTCTAGTAATATTTTTTATAGAATTATGCTAAATATAGAAGTAGTAGGGATTTCTATAGTAAGAGTACTATAAGCTATAGCTTTATAAAGAATTATACTATATTTAAAGATTAAACCTACTAGCTAATATATAATTAATTTTAGTATAGGTTTAGTAATTTCTTTAGGAATCTTATATATTCCTACTACCTTTAAAACTATTAAATTCTATATTCTTAATATAGCTACTCTATTTCTATTTAATATCTTTAATATAGATTAAATAAATATAAAGCTTAATAACCTTAAGAATATACTAATTTAAAGTATAAAGAAGGTCCTAAGTATATAAAAATAAAAACACCTTTAGTAAATTCTATAGGCTAATAAAGCTACTACTTTTTACTTTTTAAAGGCTAAAATATATTAATTATACTAATATTTTAGCTATTCCCTAGTTACTAAACTTATAAAGCTATTATAAAAAGCTAGTAAATTAATAATTAATAGAATTATTAAAAGACTCTTTTATAAATATTATTAATACTAACTTTATAATAAAGCTTTAAAATAATTTAAGTTTATACTAAAAAATAATATAGACTTTAACTATAAAATATTATTAATATCCTTTAAATTAATAATAAACCTATACTATATATTATTAATATAGTAACTATATTGTAAGCTATATACTTTCTTAAGCCCTAAAAGTAAAAGGCCTAAGATATATAAAATATATTAAAAGAGTGCTAAATTAATACTTATTTAGGTCCCCTAAATAATATAATTTATAATACTAAAAAGAACTTTATTTCTATAGAATTTTAGTATATTATATACTAAATAGCTATTACTATAAAAAAGGTTTCTATTAAGGTATATTATAGCATTAGAAAGGTTAAGAGATATTATACCCCCCTTTAAAGAGTATATAATATTATTAAACATAAGGTAGGAGATCTTCTTAGCCCTTTTTAAAAACTATAGATAGCTATTAAAGCTATTAATAACTTTACTAAACTTAATAGCTTTATACTAACTTAACTTATATTTAAAGTATATTTATAAATATTTTATAATTCCTCCTTAAGTTTATTAATAGTATAAAAAGCTACTTTACTATAAAAAGCTATTAATAAAGCTTAGTATTACCTTATATAAAGGTAAGTCTTTAATACCCTTAATATATAGAATAATTTAAATACTCTTTTATTACACTTACTACTATTATAATTAAAAGTTTATATTTAGTATAAAAAAGAAGGTTAATATAGCTTTTATAGATTATTATTATTTAATTATAAAACCTATACTATAGAATTACCCTATAAACCTATAAAATTCTACTTAATAGTAATAAAGCTATACTTTTATAACTTAAAAAAGCCTGTAAATATAAAAGAAATTAATAATAAAGATAAGGAAAATAAAATAAAGAATACTAATATAAGTAAGGGTTAATTACTATAAGAACTATTATAATAAAAATATAAAAACCTAGGAAGTATCTACTTATTTTAAATTATACTAAAGATTCTAATTAAAATAATAAGAAATATAATACTATAAGTTTTTTTACTAAAAAAAAGAAAGATAACTAAAAACTAATAGTTAACCTATATAAATAAGGAAAGATTACTATTAAGGGATAACTATTTTAAGTATTTAATTAAAAGGAAATTAATACTTTATTAGTAAGAGATATCTTTAAATTTATTATATTTAATAAAAAAAAGTATAGTAATTAGTATCTTTTTTACTTTTAAATAGTAAGGGAAATTAAAGGGAAAGGTATAAATAAGCTATATAAGAAATTAAGGCTAGTAATATAATGCTATAGTAATATAAAAAAGGTATAAATTCTAATATAATCCCTAATAATTTACTAAGTAAGCTAAAGACTTATTATTATATTAATATATTCCCTAGTAAAAAATTATATCTTTTTATAGTTATAGGATATTATATAAGTATATATTTAATTAGAAATAATGCTAAATTACTTAATTATTACTAAATTACTAATATAAATTATATATTTATACCTAAAGAATACTATAATAAAAGTTATAAAGCCCCTTTATAGTATTATTAAAGCTAGTATATATTAATAAGTAACTTATTTCTATTATTACTATAAGAAGCTAATAATAATCATTTCTATATATAACCTATATTTCTTAATAGTATTTAATATAATTTAATACTTTAGTATAATTAGTATATAAATAAATAATACCCTTAATTTAAGTAATATAAAGTTTTTAAAGATAAAGGAATTAAAATTGAAGAAAGTAGGATTTATAGTAAAACCTAAATAAATCTTAATACTAACTAAACCCTTTATTTTTAATAGATATATCTTATATAAATTTAATAAAAATTATATTAAACTTTATTAAAAAGAGTAAAGTAAGAAGCTTAAAGTTATTATTAAACCTAATAAGCTAACTATAAAGTAATAATATATTAAATAAAGAGTGTAAGGAGTATATATATTATTAGTTTATTAACTAAAGGCTATATTTAACCTTTTTATTATTATATAAGTCTAAAATTCTAATAAATTTAATATAAATTATTTAAATAAAAGGATTTAGTAATAAATATAGTATTATAACTATAGATTAAGGTATATTCTACTTAATCTTATTAATATAGCTTTATATATCTTTATAAATAGTTCCTTTATAAATAATAAAGACCTTAGCTTATAATTAAAATATATAATTATTCTTAGTATTAAAGAAGTAGGAATTAAATTAAATTTTATATTAAAAGGCAATATTATAATATATAGCTTTATAGAAAGTAAAAGAGTTATAAAGAGTGCTCTTACCTCTAAGCTATATATAATAGTCTAAGGTATAGATATTACCTATATAATTAGTATAATACTTGTTGAAAATAACAGGGTTATTTACAGGGGATTCCTCACTATTAGTGCTATAATTATAGCGCTAATAGAAGCACTTTATAGGGGGCTTTGTAAGCTAGTGCAAGCCGGCAAGCGTGCGCGCACGCAGGCGGTACAACCACGGAATTCTAACTAAAGGTTATGTATATATAGGCTTGCAGCTGCGAGGTCCCTATAAATCCTTACTTTTTAACCTTTTCTACCTATTATAATAGCTATACAGTTAGACTAATAGCTATAAGGTAGGCCTAGTCTTTAGGTTAGATTTATAAGGCAACTAGTAAAAATATAAAGAAATAGGTTAAAGGATATAACTAAGCTAGCTAATAGCTACTTAGTTAGGGAAGGTAGCTACTCTATAATATATATTTTTGCTATTTTTCTTAATAAGAAGGAATTTATAAAAAGTGTTAGAATTAAATTCTTTATTACTAAATTCTAGGCTTTCTTTCTATATAAATATCTAAAAATTGGTTTTTTAGGGTTATATATTGATTTTTACTAAGTTAACTAATTATAAGCACGTTAGCAGCTAATTTATATAGCTATAAGTTTATTTTTTTATTTTCCTATATAAACAAATTTTATAGAAAATAAAAAGTAGCTTATAAAGCCTAGCTAGCAACTAGAATCTACTAATAAGGTTAGTAGGTATATAAGGGAAGGAAGTAAAAAACCCCCTTATAGCCACTAACTATATAGACCATTAGAATTACTCTTGCTAGCCACGTATACCTATAAAGTCAGATATTAAATATAATTTATTAGATATTATTATTATCAATTCTTTAGCGAATTAAATAGTGCTAAAAGCAACGCAAAAGCTTCTATATTTTATAAGATATAGTGGACTATAGGTTGCTGCAGTGCTCTGCTCTATAGAGCAGTGGATCTGTACGTGCACGCTTACTAAGCCCACTACCTTGGTAAGCTATGCTCTATAGCACCTACCTCTATTATTTCTAATAGGTTATAAGCCTAGGAGAGAACTTTTAGTATCTAGAAAATTTACTAAATTTTTCTATAATAAAGGAAAATATTACTATATTTATAGAGAGTGTAGAAGCTACTTATTCCTTTTATAAAAAGAATAAATTCGCTAAAAAGAAGTTTTCCCTTCTATAAAATAGGA
>SRPW01000775.1:0-15706 GCA_018360225.1 Claviceps pusilla | reverse complement strand
TAAATTAGCATATTCTTAAGGTTATTAAGCTTTATATTTATTTAATCTATATTAGAAATATAGAATAGAAAGGGAGTAGCTATGTTAAGAACGTAGAATTTAATAGTTCTAAAGGTAGTAGGAATGTGTAAGATTCCTAAAGAAATTACTAAACCTATGCTAAAGTTAATAGTATACTAGCTAGTGGGCTTAATCTTTAGATACAGTATAATCCTTTGCAAAGCTATGGCTTACAGTGCTTCTACTATAGAAATCCCTACTGCTCCTATATCTAGTATAATTCTATAAAAAATGCCACTAGAATATTAGTTATTTAAAATAAAGCAATTTATCTTAGTGGTTTCCTTCTATATTATAGGGGTTATGCTAGATAATTTATAAGTGGTTATATTATTCTTAAGTATGCGTAAAAGGGATTAGGCTTAAGAAAAGGTTAATTTCTTATAGAAATCTATCTAATTAAATAGTTTAGATAGATTTAGTAGTGAATTTATAAGAAATTATATAAATGTTAGCTTAGGGGTTGTGGTATTACTCGTTAGTGCAGTAATGTAGGCGTTTAATGCCTCCTAAGCTAGGTGCTTGTCTTTTTTAGTGTTAGTTACCTTAGGTTTTCCCTTATATTTAAAAAAAAATGCATTAAAGCTGTGTTTAGAGGGAATTCCTTTATAGTTCTTACTTTTCCACTAAGAATCCTTAGCTTTCTACTATTCCTATTTTATATAGAATATTAACTAATATCCTACTTATTAATATACAAAACATTTATATAGAAAGTGCGATTTTTATAGTAATTAGCTACTAAGGCGCTGATTAAATAGTTGTTTGTATTGCTAATTAGTAAACATTGTTTTATTATTATCTTCCGTTATATTTAGTGTAGAAGATAGCTATTATAATGTTTTAATTAATTTGTTAGCGTATAAGCATTTGTAGAGGTCTCTAACAATTCCTTTATAAGTTAGAGCAAGGTTAAATACAGTAAGCTTACATTTAAGAACACTACTAATAGTAGCGATAAGCTATTACTAGAGCTCTATATTCACTATAGAAGCATTAAAGATTCTACAATAAATGCGGTAAAGTTGTTTTAATATTTAGTTAAGGCATTAAAGCTTAGTTTTCTTAGGGTTATTAGTAATAACCTTCTAAAGGGAAATGCTATTCTATTTAATGTAATAAAACTGCTAATTACTCTTAGTTTTAAAGTAATTCCTAATAGTATTAGTAAGGTTATAGATTATTAATCCTTTTCTAGTGAGTTTGTTAAAATAGTAGGTAAGAGCATTCTCTTTTAGTATAATTAGAAAAGCTCTTGCCTATAATGTCTATAGAATGTCGTTTTGTATATATTAATCTTTAAAGATATTTATCTTTAGAATAATAAAGTTATATAGTTTCCTACTATATTTCTTATTAATTATATAGCTTTTATTAATTTCTCTAAGAATGTAGTAGATTTAGTTAGGGGTTAGGTCTATTAGCAGCGTTAACCTCTTTAGTGGTTTTACTTAGGCTTTCTATATTAGTAAGTCTAGTAACTTAGATTTCTTACGAATCTGTTAATTAATTAATTAGGAATTATTAATAATGCTTCTTACTTATAGGGGAATAGGAATTTATAGTTAGTATTGTATAAATTGACTGGGGAACCAGTGTTTAATCTGCTCTTCTAATGTATTAATAAGAGTAGTAAGAGAAGTAGTGTATTGCAAACCTCTTATTAACGAAATTAGTACACTATTAGTAAGAAGGAAATTCTATAAGTTTTTTTATAATGTTATTAGAATTTATTAAAAATTGTTAGCAATCTAACCTTTAAAGTCTTTATAAAGAGTATTAAAGAGTTAGAGGTTTTTCCACTTTAAAATGTTATACTAGTAGAGAATAAAAGCAGCCTAATTATTAATATACTGCTAATCCTTATGTTTTTCTAGTATATTATCCTAGCATATTTTCCATTCTAAGGTAAGAATATCTATATATTTACATATAATCTTAGGGAGGGAATTTAGTAACACTCATAATAAAGCAGTATTAGGGGCACTTTATGTGAGATTCCTTAATAAATCTTAGAATTCCTTATTACTTCTGTGTGAAGATATCCTTATAATTAGATGTTCTGTATGGTTTTTAACTAGCTTTAGTTAAGATTTAGCGTTTTAGTCTTATAATCCCTATACAAGCTTTAGTATAACAAAGGGTTAGTTAGTAAGATAAATAAGGGTTTTCCTATAGATAACGGTGTGAATCATAAAGAATTCTATGTTTTAGAAGGTTAATACTAGCTAAACTAGCAAAGGAATCTATTTCTATTATAAGAAAGCTATGTTTTTAGAAGTCTAATACTAGCTAAACTAGCAAAGGAATCTATCTTCTTTTAGCATAAATTCTCCTTATAAGCGTAATAGGAGTTCTATCTCTTCTAAGTAAATCCTTATAAATCTATAGAATAATATATCCTAAGGATAGATGCAACCCACTAATTAGTGTTAGTATTCCTTAGGATACTAGTGATTCTCTAAGGAATACTAGGTGGATCTAAGACTCAGTGACAACGTAAGGTCTAGGAAGGTATTCGCAAAAGGTCTGATTTCTATCCTAATTAGTGCTATCTAAAGGGGCATTTTATAGCTAGCGTTAAGGCTACGAAAATGCCGTCGGATTCCGCGGTGAAAACTCTGCACACGCGGACCAATCAGAAGAGTCGGATTCCGCGGCTAATGTGGCCGCGAATCCGGCTCTTCCCGGCTGCGAATCCGGCTCTTCCCAGCTGTGCCACGTTGTCATAGAATGCAGCGATTCCAACAATTATATAATTTATAATAACTATATTTATATAGATAATATAATAGACTCTTAATATTATAAATAGTTTACTTAATTAGGTAATATATAGAACTTATACTATCTCTATAAAACTATCTCTATAATAATAGCTTAGCTTAAGGAACTATACTACTAAGTAGCTATAGTAAATTAAGCTATCTCTATAAAGGACTTAATAAACTCTAACTAAGTATAACTCTATTATAAACCACTCCTTATAAGGAACCTTTATAATAGTAATAAAAACTCTTTTTAAGCCTAGTAAAGCCTTATAGTATATAAGCTAGAAACTAATTCTAATTTTATTAGCACTAATTATAATAAGTAGTTTCTTATTTACTAAAACTTATTACTTAAAATTTAAATATATATTATACTATTCTTTAAACTAAGTAGTAAGTGCTAGTATATTTTTAGCCACTTCTTTAAATACCTTAATATAATATTTATAGACTTATATTAAAAAGAATATACTATTTTAAAGCTTAATTAAATAAAATAATGCCTAAATAAATAATTTATAAACTTCTTTATTTATTTTAAATAAAAGCTTTACTTTATAAATAGTAGTATATAAGTAAATATAGTAAAGCTTATAAAGCTTTATATAAGTTTTAATAAGTAAATAAAAAACTACTATATAAGCTATAATATCCCTTACTTAAACTACTTAGTAGTAGTTATATAGTACTATAGTATTATATTAAATATTAACTTATATTAAATTAAAGAATAGGTTAAAGCCTAGCAATAATAATGCCTAAGCTATAACCTTAATAGTAATATAGCTATAATAGGCATTAATACTACTTATTTTTTAGGGCCTTAGGGCTAATATATAGGCACTAATACTATATTAAATACTATATATACTACTTAGGTATTAAAGGAGGTGGTTTAGCGCTAATAAAAGATAGGCTAATATTTATACTATAATAAAAAGGGTTACTAAATTATAAAATGCCTTTAGCTACCTACTTACTTACCCTATATAGTAGGCTTAGCTACATTTATTTATATACTTTATGCCTTTACTAAAGAGTTAACTATACCTAAGGGCGATTTTAAAGTAGGAAAAAATAAGCTTACTACTTAAGTTTTAATAAAGAAAGATATTATAGTATATAGAATATAGAGTGTTTATGCTTAGGGTATAGACTAAAGGTTTATAAAAAGATAGAATAAATAATAAAGAAGGCACTATTTCTCTTTTTACTTTTTTATAATAAAACTAAGTTTATTAGTGCCTAAATAAATAGTAAATATTATACTTTTACTACTATAAATAAAAAAATAGTTTAGGCACTTAGCCTTTAAAGATTTTAACTTTATTATTTATATACCCTTACTATAGCTACTTATACTATATTATTCTACTATAGTAACTTTAGTATATACCCCTATATTACTTATTTAGTTTATTTTAGGGCTAACTTAAATAGCTAAATATTTTTAGTAGTAGCCTATATTATTTTAAGCCTCTTCTATAACTATATCTTAAGGGCACCTTAGCTTACTTATAATTATATAGCACTATATATAGACTAGCGCTTACTAATTATTAGTTTATAGCTAGGCCTTATAATATATATATCTAAGGCGCGCTAGGTTAAAACACCTATGCTTATAATTTTAAGGTTAGTTTATACTAGTTTTATTAAAAGAGCTACTAAATTAAATACTTTAATTTACCTTATTACTACTAGCTTATAAAAAAAAAATTAAGCTTTAAAGGCTTTATTAAAGCCCCTAGCCCTAAACTAAGAGGATATATATACCTATCTCTCTACTAAGTTATATAATTTTAAAGACCTATTTTATAAAGAGAAAGTAAATACCTTACTTTCTTATAAAGGCTATATAAATTATTATATTTATTTTTATAGGGATAAAGATAGGCTTACACTACCCCTTCTTTAAGCTTCCTTATATAATATACCCTATAATTAGCTTTTTAAAATTTAAAAGTAAATAGTAAACTTAATAAATAAGGGTTAAATATATACCTTTTTTTTATTAGCAGTAGCTTTAGTCCTATTAGTAAAGAAAGTAAATAAAGGTTAGTGTTTTTATATAAACTACTATACCCTAAATACTATTATAAATTAGAATTACTACTTACTATCTTTAATTAAGAAGACACTATAATCCCTAGCTAAAGCTAAGTAGTTTATAAAGCTTAATATTTACTTAGCCTTTTATTATTTATAAATAGTAAAGAATAATAAATACCTTATAGCTTTCTATACCTAGTTTAGGCTCTTTAAGTAGCTTATATACCTCTTTAGTTTTATTAGTACACTAGCTAGCTTTTAATATTATATTAATAGCATACTTAGTAATACACTTAGTATATATACTATAGCTTACCTTAATAATATCCTTATTTACTTTAAGGGTTTCTATAAGGAATATATAAAGCTAACCTAAGAGATTTTTTTATAGCTTTAATAGGTAGGCTTATATTTTAATATAAAGAAGTGTGCCTTTTATATATAGAAAGTTAAGTACTTAGAGTTTATTATATATATAAGCTAAGTAGTATACTTAAACCTAGCTAAGGTAAAGGCTATTATAAACTAAAAGCCTCCTACTTAGGTATATAGGGTATATAGTTTCTTAAGCTTTATAAACTTTTATTAGGAATTTATACTAAACTTTATAGATTTAATAGGCCCTCTCCTTATATTTATAAAGAAGGGAGTTCCCTTTATTTAGTTTAATAAATATAAGGCAGTGTTTTAATGCCTTAAGAATGCTTTTATTTTATATTCTATCTTAGTATAATAGAACCCTAATAAGGATATAGTATTAGAGTCTAATACTTCTAAGGAGGCGCTAAGCAGCTGCCTTTTCTAATATAATTTAGCTAGAGTTTTATACTCTATTATATATTATTCTATATACCTATTATTAATAAAGTAGAACTATACTATTTATAATAAAGAGCTACTAAGTATTATCTCTTATTTAAAGGTATAGTTAATAAAACTATATGATATAGCTAAGCCTTTTACTATTTTTATAAACTATAAGAACCTTAAGTATTTTACTAGCCTATATAAGATATCTAAGAGATAGGCTTAATAAGCAGAGTTCCTCTCTCTCTTTTATTATTACCTTTACTATTAACCTAGTTTCTAAGTAGGGTAACCTAATGCCCTTTTATACTATAAATAGAATAAGTCCTTATCCCTAAGGTAGCTATAGTAACTACTATAGCCTATTACTATAGCCTATTTATCCACCCTAATAGAAATATAATTAAATAATAAAGAGTATTTAGATAATTCCCTACTAAGCCCCTTTTTAAAGCCTTTCTAAAGTAATACCTACTTTATTAATATATACCTTTAAAAGCTTTAAAACTAAGCTATATAGGTAAATAAATTATATAGTATTAAGATTACTATATTATATTAAGGGATGTGCTACTTCCCTCTAAAGGCTAAGATATAATAATAGATTAATAACTATACCCTTAATATATATAGTATATTGCTATTCTAAGGCTATTTATAGGCGCCTAAGTATAAGCTACTTATTATAATACTAATTTATTAGGTTTATAACTCCTCTATATTAAGATACCCTAAAAAGAATACTATATTCTAAGCTCTTTACTATAACTACTATTAGGAGGGTATATTTATAAATATTATATATTATATATAGAACTATTATTACTATACTAAGCAAAAGAGTTAATAGCTAAGATAAAGCCTTCTATACCTAATTCTAGCCTTAAACTATTATTAGTCCTAAATCTCTATAGATTTTATAACTAAACTACCTATAGCTAATAAGGACTCTCTATACTACCTTATAGTAATTATAAATTACCTATCTAAGTATATATAGTTAAAGCTAATATAAAGTATAAATACTAAAATATATATAAACTAGTTTCTATATTACTAGTAACGCTTCTATAGGTTTTTATGTAGTATTATCTCTAACTATAGCTTAAACTAGGTTAGTACCTTTTAGTTCTCTCTATATACCCTAACTAGTACCTAGTGTTTTCTCTTTACTTTTTATTACCTTTAAATAAATAGTAGTATAAAATATATAAATTAAAAAATATAGGTAGTCCTTAGAGTTATAGTTATATTTTTCTAAATAGACTAGCTAAGGCATATAGTAGCTTACTAACTAGCATTAAATAACTATACCTCTATTATTATAGGGGTAAGCGCTAATTTAGCCTTATATAGATATAATATAAACCTAGTTTAGTATATATTGCTTTTAGCTAGAACCTAAATATCTTTTAAGAGGTAGGTAGTATAGTTTTTAAAATATATTTAGAAGGGCACTTAACTTACTTAAGCTATAATTAACTTTACCTAATAATACTAATAGAAGGCTATAAACTACTTATAATACCTAGCTAAAAAGTATTATATTAGGGATAAAGTTTAGCTTAGCCTATAAAACATTTATACTAAATAGCTAAGTAAGAAACTTAATTAAGTAATAGTAAAATATACTATACTAAAGGTCCCTATACTACTAATAGTTTACTTAAATATCTTAAAAAGCATATACCCTATTTTCTATATTAATTTAGTAAAAAAGGTAGTAAATAACCTACTCCCCTTCTAGGTTCCATAAAATAGCTATACTAGTCTAATTAAGGTATATAATAATTCTAAGAAGGAGTTATTAAAATATAATAAAGGATATACTAGTAGTAAAGAATATATAAGGATATAGTAAGAGGTAGAATATATTAGTTAAATAGTATAGATATATATAGCTAACTTAAAAGCCCTTTAAGAGTATAGTAGATACTACTGCTCTTACTAGGTTTAAGGTATAATAAAGTAGTGTACTTTATAATAATAGCCTAATAAAGCAATAAAGAATATTTTATTTAGAAATTAGTAGTATATAACTTTAAATATATTAAGCCCCTTTCCTTCCCCCTTATATAAATAAACCTAATAGCCTAAATACCTTAATAGTCTTAAGGCTTTTATTAAATACCCCTTTATTGCCTCCTCTCTAGTAATTATTTAAACTATTATTAAAGCTAAAAGTATTATTAAAGTAAAGCTAATAAGAGAGAGTCTAGGTAGCTAATATATTTATATAGTTAGTAAGGGTATACTAAATAGTAGATAATTTATAAGTGTTTTATACTATAATAGTATATAAAGAGTAAAAGGTAGCATTATTAAGGTTACCTTAGTTTTATATAGGTATAATAAGGTTTAAAGTGCTAGCGTTTTGCTTATAATAAAGAGTGTTATAGGCAGTAAAGGGGGTAAACCCTAGGGCTATAGTAGTATAAGTAAGCCTATAAGTATTATTTAATATATTAAGGAAGTAGTACTAAAAGGTATAGAATTAAAGCATTAGGGTTATATATTACTCTTTTCTATTAAGTATATTATAAGCAAGGATATATAGCTATATAATAACTTTACTAAATTAAATAATACCTACTATCTTATAGGTAAAATAGTATAATATAGAATTATATACTATAAGGTTTAGGCAATATTTATAGGTATAATAGTAAAGATAATATAGCTTATAAAAGTCTTTTAGCCCTAGTATATAGCTAAAGAGGCTATTATAAGCTATATATATAAGATAAGAGAGGCACTATATCTCTAGAGTTATAAGCATAGTAGGGGTATATAATTTATTATTAAAGTTACTTTTTATTATATAGCACTTAATAATATAGTATCCTTTTTTAGGTAAAGAAAAAGGAGAAAGTAGTATAGTAGTAGTAGCTATTTTAATAGAAAGCTTTAAGTTAATAAGAAGGGGATATATAAAATACTATATAACTAACTTAGAGATATACTAAAGAGTTAAGTAGCTAAGGAGGTAAGAGTAATAAAATATAAAATATAATAAGGACTTAGAGAGATAGAGCTAAGGGGTAATAAGGGATCTTAATAGGTAGAAAGTAAGTATAAAGAGGTAGCTATAAAAATATAATTAGTAGGCTAAGGGAGCTAGTAGGTTATTAAGTAGAAAGAGAAGGGAATAATAAAGGGAGATACTTTTTTATATTTAAAATGCTAGGGTAAGTAATTTAGGGAATTACTTTATTGTTTATTTTAATAGAGTTATATATATATACTCTTTATTTAGCTATAATAGAACGCTAGGCTTAGTTACTAGTAAGATTACTTATAATATTATTATTAACTAGTTATATATATACACTCTTAGTGGGATATTATTATATCTATAAGGGGGGAGCTATATAATGGATTTAAGCTAAATACTTAGATTCTTATTAAAGGTATTATAGGGATAGAGAGGGGGAGTGTTATATACTATTAGGGCTAGCCCTTTCTATAAGTCTATATCTAGTAGGAGGCAGGAGGTCTACGTTAGGACTACTTCTTAATGCCCTTATAGTTAATAATAATACTATCGACGCTAGAACGCAGACGCCTTCTAGGCCAGTCTATAACATTTATTTTAAATAAAAGTTATACCTTATAAAAAAAAGTATATAAGTAAATATAATAAAACTTATAAAGCTTTAAGTAGGACTTAATGAATAAATAAAGAATTACTATATTAATTATAATATTCCTTATTCTAACTATTATACTATAGTTATATAATACTATAGTATTACTTTAAATATTAACTTATATTAAATTAAGGAATATATTAAAGCTTATTACTACCTTTATACTAAGTATAACTAAAATAGTAATATAGCTATAATAAGTATTAATTTTATTAGCTTTTTAAAATTAGAATAGAGTTATAAGCCTTTTAGTAAAAGTAAGTTAAATATTAAGTCTAAAGATACTAAGGGTATAATTTAAGTAATTTAAGTATTATAAAATATTATTAAGCGCTATAAGGCTACCTATTAGTGTTTATATTATAGTAGTAATAGTTACCTTATTTATAGTTATATATAGCTTCCTACTTATTACTTAATAAAGGGACTAAATATTAAGGCTTTAAATACCTTTAATAAGAAGGTACTAAGTAATAATAATAACTTTAAATTAAAAAAAAAGAGCCTTATTATATAAGTTTTAATAGTAAAATATAAGTTAGTAGTATTAGCTTATACTATACTTATAATAATAATAGCTTAAATATTTATAAGAAGATAGAATATTATATAAAAAAAAGTATTATTCCTCCTTTCTTTTCTATATAATAGTTTTAAGTTTATTAATACCTAAGTAAAGAGTAATTATAATAACTACATTATTATAAGTAAAAGTATAGTTTAGAGATTAGGCCTTTAGTGTATTACTTTAGCCTAACTATATACCTTTACTATTACTATAATAGTTATATAATATAGCTATATTAATGCTTTTTAGTGCTTAAGGATTATATATTTTATTTCATTTAGCGCTAACCTAAATAAATAGTTATTCCCTATAATAGCCTTATTTTCTAAGCCTTTTATATAACTATATTCTAAGGGCGCTATAAATAGCTTAAAATAATATTATATTATATACTACTAAACGCCTCTTTATTATCTATATATATAGTAACTTAAAGAATTATACCTTAAATGCCTAAAGAGTAAACTTATTAATAACTACTATTATAGAATTAATATATACTAAGTAAGCTTACTATATACTTTAGTTAAATAAAGTAAGGAGTATTATATTTACTAGTTTATAGGATGTTATGCCCGATTCAATGTGTGTGGAAATTCCGATCCAAATATCACATGCACCCTTATTCCGATTTATTACCTAATTAGAGAAGAATGGCTATTAGAATAAATTAGATATCTACGCATTAGTGGCGTGTTATAGAAAGGAAGGTACTAGGGAATAGGGAATATTCCTTTAGGATTTAATAGGGAATTATTCTAAGAAGAAGAAAAGAAAGATAAGTCTTAGTCTAGTAATACTACTAGTCCTACCTTTAATCTAAGAGGGAATTTAGATTATATTTGCTCTACCTAATTGCCCCTGATTTCTATGCGACTAGTATAATATTCTAAGACTTCTATTAAGCGATTACCTAGAAGCTAATATAGTTAGAATGTCCTAAATATAAACCTATAGTTAAGGAGAATCCTTATTGTAGGAATAAGGTCTAACTAAGGAATACACTAAAACAGAGACTATATCTAAGGAACAAGCGATTTAATAATAAATTTAATAGTTAGAGGAGATTTAATATTTATATACGCGTAAATAGGAATTAAAGGACACTTTATTAAATTAATTAAGAACCGAATATTATTCCTACTATCTTTATTATTTTTTAGATAATTTACACTCCAGTAGCAATAAAAAGGTGTAAGTTAGCAATATTACTAAATTAGAACTAAATACCACCCTATAGAAGCGGGAAGATTAGATTAATAACTTATATTAAGCTATTAATAGCGCACTAAAACAGTATCAATAAGCTTATTAGAAGATTATTCTTACTTATAACTATATAGAACTTAATTACTGCTTACATTAGGACTGATTTATAGAAGAAGATCTGGAGAAAAAGGAATCATAAAAGAATAATTAGGAAGGATTCCTAGAATAGACCCTAACCTTAATTAAGGATTCTAGGAATAAAGAGGTTAGATTAGTATAATAACTAGAATTCGCTAAATAGAGAGAGGGATAATCTCTAAGAGATTTTTATATTTATTTTAACTCACTTAAGAAGCATTTCCCTAAAGAAAATAAGTAATAAAGGGCCTTATAATTCTTTACAAAATTAAGAGAATCCCTCCGTTGTTACATTAGGATGCTTACTCTAAAAATCCTAGAGACTTAAGAAGAAGTTATAGGATTAGCTACCTAATATTAGAAAGCCCTTAAATTTAGAAATTGATAGAAAAGAGGAGCTAAATCCACACTTCTAGGCGGTTCTAATCTAAAGAAACCTTAAACTAGTTATCTTAGGAAAAAATAGGATCTAAAAAAAGCTACTGCTTCTTAAAATAAATTCGTTAGGAATAATTAGAAATCCCACTAGAATAATGATTAAAAAGTTACCTATTATAGGTATAGCGAAAAGGGACACATTAAACCCTAATATTTAAAAAGACCTAATCCTACTAAAGTTGCTAGTACTAAGATAAAGAAAGAAAATTTAGAAAAGAAAAATAATAAGGGAAAAGGGGAGAGGTTAAGTATAATACCTAATACTTAACTAACCACTCTCTAAGGGTGTTATTGCGTTTTAAAATAAATACTACTTTATAGGGTAGAAAATTAAAAGTAATACATATAAACCTAAACACTTATGCTAAGGCTAATGTTATTAGCCTTGTATTAGTAAAGAAATAGGGGTTAAAACGAATCTAAGGTACTCCTATTTTAATTATAGCTGCTAATAGCTAACCTATTTTTAGTTCTAATATATAGGCTTTGCTTTTATGCTTAGTCAATTTACATAGAATACAACGAACTATTACTTAGTATTATATAGGAATTAAATCGTAAGAAGATATAGTTCTACTAGGAATGCCTATATTAGAAGATTTAGATATATTCCTTTAACTAACTACACACATATAGTAGTTTAACTTAAACCCTAACAAATTAATATTATTAAACACTAAAAATTTTCATAGGGAAGTGGTTTAATTACCTTATATATATACCTTAGTTACAAATTAAGAACCTTTATTATTTAAACTAAAAAACAATAATATTTAAACCTTATTTGCAATCCCTAAGGAACTTAAAGATTATAAATAGGTATTTTAAACTAAATTAGCAAAAAATTTACCTATTTATTAGGATATAGATTATACTATTAATCTTAAACTAGGAAAATCTCCACTATATAAACCTATTTACCTATTATCCCTAGCTAAACTTAAAGCATTATAAGCTTATTTAGATAAAAATTTAGAACTTAGTTGTATTTAAGCCTCTAAAAGTCCTGCCAGCGCACTAATTTTATTTATACTAAAAAAGGATAGTTTATTGCAATTATGTGTGAATTATTATAGACTAAATAATATTACCGTTAAGAATTGCTATCTATTACCACTTATCTTAGAAATTTTAGACTATATTTTAGGCGCTAAATGGTTTTTAAAGCTTAATATTAAAGAAGCATATTATTATATCTAAATCGGTTAAGGAGACAAATAGAAAACTGCTTTTCATACCCATTATAGGCATTACGAATATTTAGTCATGCCCTTTGGATTAACTAATATACCTACCACTTTCTAACACTATATTAATTAAGCCCTTTAAGGTCTTAACAATACTATATACATTATCTATTTAGATAATATTTTAGTCTTCTTAAAAACTTGCAAAGAATATACTAAGCATTTAAAATAAGTTCTAGATTGACTCAAAACTATAGATCTATTTATATATCTAAATAAATGCGAATTTTATTAGTAATTAGTTAAATTCTTAGGTTTTATTCTTACTAGCAAAGGAGTTTAAATAGACCTAAAACAAGTTAAAACTATCACTTATTAGCCTAAACCTAAAACCTATTAAGACGTCTAAGTCTTCTTAGGATTTTATAATTTTTATTAACAATTTATTTATAAATATTCTACTATTATATCTCTATTAACTGCCCTCCTAAAAGGAAGCTAAAACAGGAAAAAACTAAGATTAGTACAATTAGGGGAAGAGGAATGGCATATATATTAAACCCTTAAAAATACTTTTACTTAAGCTTTTTTACTGTTTTATATTAATCCTAAACTTTCTATTTAAATTAAAATAGACATATTAAAATTTACTATTGCTAGCATTTTATTATAACTAGATTCAGTAGGTAATCACTACCTAGTGGCATTCTAGTCTTAAAAACTATAACTAGCTAAAACTTAATATAGTACACTAGACTAAGAAATATTAGCTATTATTAAATTATTTTATTATTAGAGATATTATATAGAGGGAGTACCTATAAAAATTAAAGTATTAACTAACCATTTCAACCTCTAATCCTTTATAAAAACACCTAAATTAAATAGTTAGCAATCTTACTAGTGTATTTTCCTTACTTCTTATAATTTTATTATTTAATACTAAAAGGGAATAACTAATCCCGCCAACGCTCCTTTGCGATAGCTAGATTATATAACGTAAGAAATGGAAAATACTAATGAATTAATATTAGAATTACGTGCTAAGGTAGCACAACTTAATATTATTATTATATCGAAATCTATAAAAATAAAAATCTATATAAAAATTAGTGCTCTTTATAGCAAGAGCCTAGTAGAGGATATAGAATCGCTACCTTATCCTAACCTAATTAAGGTTAAATTATTAAAAGGGATAGAATCTCCTTATAATTTAAGCAACTTAGAATCGTTACTAAATTTAATTAAAAGAGCTTAAAATTTAGATATATAGACCTAAGACTAGCTAAAGCAAGTCTGTAGCCACTAAGATTTATAATAGTCTATAGACAAAAATAGAATCTTAAGACATTAAAATCAAGTATTTGTTCCTAATTTAGAAGCACTTAAATTAGTCCTTTTCTAAATATACTATAATAATCCATTAGCGGGACATTTTAGTGTAAAAAGAATAGCAGAACTCCTTAAACGGAAATTCTTCTAAATAAATTTATACCTAGACGTTAGAAATTATATTAAATCCTATACTATTTGCTAAAGAGTTATAGCAAAACGGTATAAGCTATATAGATAATTAGAAAATTTACTAATTCCTAATAGACTCTGGATGGAAATCTCTATAGATTTCGTTATAGGTCTGCTAGAAACAATCTAGAAGAAATAACTTGTTAATTTTATTCTTATTATTATAGATAGATATACTAAATATATTATATTTCTTTTAGTAAATTATTTAATTACTACTACTAAACTTACTAAATTATTCTATAATAAGATTAAGCTTATCTTTAGCGCACTAAATGGTATTATATCTAACTAGGGCAGTGTTTTTATTAGTTAATTCTAGTTAGAATTATGCTTTACTTCTAAGGTAATGCGCTAATTGTTAACAGCTTTTTACCCTTAAATAGATAGATAAATAGAAAGAATAAACTAAACGTTAGAACATTACTTACATGTATTTATTACTAAATCAGAATACATATAGTTATCACTACTAAAACATACCTAATTCGCATGCAATAATTCTAAAAATGCAACCACTAACACCTTACTAAATATAGCCTTATTTAGTTATAATCCTAAGTTCTGTATAATTAAGGATGATTCATTATAAGGGGGAGTACCTAAAGCTAGAAATTAAGTATAAAAACTAGATGCATTAAGAAATAGATTAGAAATATACTAGATATAGATTAATAAATCATAAACTAAGTATTATAATTAAAAACACTAAGAAATAACCTTTAGAAGGGGGGATTTTATACTATTAAGCATAAAAAACCTATAATTTAAGCAGAGAAAATAGAAACTACTTCCTAAATTTATTAGGCTATTTTAGATTTTAGATAAAATTAGAACATAAGCATACTAGTTAGCACTACTAAACTAATTGTCCTAAATACATAATGTATTCTATATTAGTTCACTTAAAAAATAGACCTCTAGGAATGAAGGAGAAGAACGAATTCTATCTATCCCTAACTTAAATAATAACTCTAAGGAATAGGAAGTTAATCGGATTAAATCGCACTGTTTTCTCTAAGGGGAATTACATTACCTAGTTAAATAGAAAGGATAGCTATCTGAATATAATTAGTAGCTAAATACTAACGCGCTATAGAATGCAAACTAGTTAGTAAACGAATACTACGTATCTTTATTTAAATCTAAAAGAAATAGGATTTGTAAGGGACCTTAGAAACGCAGTAGACTGCATAAACATCCTTTAGGATAATCTTAGAAAATCCTTATAGAAAATAACTATTATTTGCATTTACTAAGCATTTATCTTATATTTCTTCTATAGAATTTTATAAAAAAAAA
>SRPW01000774.1:0-15715 GCA_018360225.1 Claviceps pusilla | reverse complement strand
TTTTGCCTCGCACTACAAACCACCTCTCGAGCGTATAAGCAGCCCGAATTCGAGGTCAAACGACGATACCGTGACTTTCTTTGGCTATATAATACCCTTCATGCGAATAATCCGGGCTGCATCGTTCCCCCGCCCCCCGAGAAGCAGGCAGTCGGGCGCTTTGACAGCAACTTTGTAGAGAGTCGACGAGCTGCTCTGGAAAAGATGTTAAGCAAGACTGCCGCCCATCCCATTTTGCAGCATGACGGCGACTTGAAGCTTTTCCTCGAAAGCGAGGCCTTTAGCGCGGATATCAAACACAGAGAGCACAAGGAGCCATTGCCTAGTGAAAGCAAAGGCGTACTCGGGTCACTGGGCATCAACGTGGGGCGAGGAGACAAATTTGTCGAGCAAGACGACTGGTTCCATGACCGGAAAATATATCTCGACGCTCTGGAAAATCAACTGAAAGGCCTGCTCAAGGCCATGGAGACCATGGTCGGTCAGCGCAAGATGATGGCCGAGGCTGCCGGCGACTTCTCAGCGTCACTCCACGCCCTCTCTACGGTGGAGCTCTCACCAACGCTGTCGGGACCCTTGGATGCTTTATCTGATCTGCAGCTCACCATCAGAGACGTGTATGACCGGCAAGCTCAGCAGGATGTTTTGACGTTTGGTATCATCATCGAGGAGTACATTCGTCTCATCGGATCCATCAAGCAGTCCTTTACTCAGCGCCAAAAGGGCTTTTACGCCTGGCATGCAGCTGAGTCGGAGCTTCAGAAAAAGAAGAATACACAGGAAAAGCTTCTCCGGCAGGGCAAAAGTCAGCAGGACCGTCTCAACCAGGTCAGCGCCGAAGTCGGCGAGGCGGAAAAGAAAGTGCACCAGGCTCGACTTCTCTTTGAAGACATGGGTCGTCTCATGAGGGCCGAGATTGATCGATTTGAGAAAGAAAAGGTCGAAGACTTCAAGTGCGGAGTAGAAACCTTCCTCGAGAGTGCTGTCGAGGCACAAAAGGAGGTACGAATTCCCCCACGTCAAGAACTGTCCCCCTCACTAGGAATATGCAGACGATTAAATTTTGCATGCAATGTTTTTAACATATATGCGTAGCTCATTGAAAAGTGGGAGACATTCCTCATGCAACTAGATGCTGAAGACGACGAATCAGCATTCTACCGACCGCCCGTCTTCCAGCATCAGTCGAAACCGCCTGGCGATACTGCCATTGATCGAGCCAGAGCACGTATGGACGAGGATTCCGATTAGCAAAAGCAATAGGACAAGGTTATTGGTCAGATTGTCTTTCAAAAGAAAAAAAAAAGCATTCAGTCATGTCACAGTAGTCTAATTGAGAAATGAAGCCGGAATTGGAGCTCGGTCTTACTTTCGATTTCGGAAAAAAAAAAGAACTGGTTCTTGTTTTTTTTTGTTGGTTTTTTTCTACTTTGTTTCTTTTCTGAATTTTCCAAATATCCCTTCTTCTCGTATTATACAAGCTCGAGCAGCTCGGCTGGCTATCTGTACATTTCAAAGCGTATTGCCTTTTCACAATCAAACTGCCATAATGACATCCAGCCCTCTCCCTTGTGTCAAAAACATTATTGGCCGAATTACTGGGCACACGTCCCTTTCATCTGCTTACACAGTCAAAAAGCCATTGTGCAACCTAAATCCTCTCGGCCTCCAAAAATACAAGTTGTTCTATTTCCTTCTCGTCGGTGATTTCTTTGGCCCAGAGTCCTTCATTGAATTCGTGTCCTGGGGGGCATATTCTGCGATCAAGTCGGAGAAATCGTCCACGCCAGCAGCATCTGCGTTGGCCTCTGCCGAGGCGCCCCCCTCCTCCCCGTCCTCTGATTGAGCTGTGGCGTCGAAAGCGCGGCCGAACCTCTCACGGAAGGCGGCTAGTTTGCCGGCCTCGTCGAGTTCTACGTTGCGCAGAGACTTCTCGCTCGGTTGCCAGAGGAGCGTGTTGCGGGTGTCTTTTGATGCCCGGTACAGGGACGCCGGGGATGTGGTGCGCATCGTGTACGCTGAGCCGTCGGACAGGGTGACCAGCTGCGTGAAGGTGTATGGCCTTCGGGGTCGGTGGATGAATGTTGCGTGGCGGACTTGGATGTTCAGCCGGCTGGGCAGAGATGATTTGCAGTGTGAGGCAGAGAGGATGGTGGTTCGGGATGCCGACATGGCCGTGGGAAGAGATGGGCGCGTCCCCATTGTGAAGGAGAAGAAACCGGTCTTGGTCAGAATCTAAAAAATTGTGGAAGACGTCGGGAATCTGCGTCGTCGGCGTCGTCTCGAGTTGTCTGGGTTCTGGGAGAACGGGGGTTGTGGAGGAATGCTGAGGCTCGACCACGGTTCCCCTACTAGAGAAAGCTCTGGTACGATTCACGAACCGTTCGTTCCTGGCGCAAAATTTCCGGCCCGCCGCATGCACGCTCGCATGCACACGGCGAGCGGCGGGTTTTGACGCGGAAGAAGGCACTGTACTTATCGATAACGACGTTGTTTCAACTTTCCACCGACCTCTGGTGCCGACCTCCGTGTGACGCCAAATACATCGTAAGTTTTTGTTTTGAAACCCGTCCTGGCTCACGTAGCTGTTCACCCTCCCGCTGCAGCCTGTGGCAATTCTACAGAGGCGGCACAATGCATTGGGCGTTACGATGAGGGTTACATGCAGATACTTGCGGAAAGCGCCGCTAGCCAGTGGTCCTCTGCATTCAAGATGGGCGAGCTGTTGCGTTCGGAACCAGGGCTTGACACGGGGCAGAAGGGAATACATCCTTATGCCCTTGCTCCGGGGAGTTCATGACAGTGTCATGAGTGCGATAGAAATCGGCGGGTGGATAACAGGGAAGCATCCATTGCCGGTACGATCGAGGAGGGCAGAACGTACTGCAGATGGGCAGTCTTGTTCTTCACAAGGTGAGTCTTTCTTTTTCAGTTTCTTTTTTTGTTCGCCACCTCCTTGGGCCTGTTTCTCAAAAGCCAACATCCGCCATTCCTTTGCAGTACCAACGACCAGAAATTTCCAATCGTCTGCCTCCTCACAGTGCTGGGAACTCCCCCCCTCAAAAGCACCTACATCCGATCCCGACGCCGAGGCGAATCTCTCCGAGCAACTGCGCTCCGTCTTCCGACTGCTCACCAATCCCATCGTGGTGTGTACAGCGACGCACGAGGGCGTACCGCGCGCAATGACCATGTCCTCGTTCACGTCCTTGACACTATGGCCCATGCCGCTCGTCTCGTTCAACATTGCTACCCCGAGCAGAACCCTGGACGCCATCATGGCGAGTCGGGAGTTCAACATCCATGTCTTGGCAGGGGATGCGAGCGGCGCCGCCGTCGCTGACCATTTCACGCGGGGCAATACCGATGGCGTGTTTGACACGATGAAGGGGGCTACCTATTCGGTCGGAGAGCGGGGGTCTGCTCCGCTGATACGTGGACGGGGGGTGCTGAGGGCTCTGAGGTGTAGGCTTTTGAGGGATGAGAAGACCGATGGGCTGGTGCGGGTGAGGGATCATGTGATTGTTGTTGGGGAGGTGGTTGAAATGATACCCGTGACAAAGGTGAAGGAGTTTGGGCTGGCGTATGCGGATAGGAGGTATAGACAAGTGGGAGGTTTGATTGAGGATGAATGAACGACAGCATGCATACATGTGTACAAATATACATACAATATGGCATTTATACATTTCCTTTTTGTCTTTTTTTTTTCGTTATTGTGGTTGTTCTCAGGTATCGGCATCTGGATGGGCACACATGCGTGTAATTTTCGGAAACCTACATGATGAAGCCGATGATAAAGCACATCGTACCAAGCACACGAACGGTGTCACTCCTATACAACCCATGACATAGCAAAACACTTCACGTCGTTATTTAATCGTCTGAGCTTTATTCCCCGGGACACAAGACATCTGAATACGGGGTGAAGGCGGAGAAAAAGCCTCGGATGCGCGAACTTTTCCGAAAATAGACTGTAGGGTAGGTGGACTTTTGAAAATTGAGTCAAATAGCAAGCATGGGCACTGGAAGCTTAGCACAGTGATATGGCCCTGTGGCTACAAGTGCCAAAAAAGGAACAGACAAGACTGGTCTTGGTGGCCGCTCTTGTGTTGTGAAGCATTTGTAAATCTGGTGATGGCGACAATGGACGTCCTATGGGCCGAGTTGAGCATGTAGCCCGTAGTGCGGGCAACGATATTGGTTTCCGCACAACAGAGAACATCATTGAGTTCTTGGACCATTCATTGTAGCATCATGGTCTGTTTAATAGAAAAAAAAAAGTCCCTAAACATGCCCCTTCGCCAGGTGTGGACTAGATAAGGACCGATGTTGTATGCCGCTTGTGTGAATAACCAGCAAAAGGTCTAGCCGCTGCGAACCTTGGCGAATCGATCGACTTGCCAATGAGAGCTTGCTGAACTGTAGGCTCATCAGCCTCGTCACGCAGCTTGTGGTTGACGGACAGGAAGCGATAGCGAGCCACCAGACACCATCAATGCCTTCTGGATTGACTGTTTGCGTGTTGAAAACCTGGAAGGCATCAGACCGAAGCAGCATCGGGTGACAGTCGTAATTTCCGGTCAACTATCGAATGCTAGAACGTCAAAGAGATTACGGGGACGCAGAGCTTGATTCTTGCTTTAGCCGAACAAAGTCCACTTGGCTCATCAGCGTTTGTTTCTTTTTGGCCATGGGCAGGGATCACTTTGTTCGAACCATGCATCATGTTTCCGGCAGCCGCTAGAAGGCTCCAGCACCACCCGCAGAACGACGAGCACCACCCCGCAGCCAATCAGCGCGGGGCTCACTCGTTGCTGTGGAAAGGCAGCAGCCGTGGAATCTCATGGAATCGCAACTTTCTAAGCCTGAGCAGCACGAGCACCACCAAGCAGCAGCCTTTTTAGTTCAAACACTTTTCTTCTTCCCCTCGGTTTTTTCACATCTTTCCTTTCACCTTCCACATTCCACATCTCGCACATCTCTCAACCTCTACATACAAATCTTCATCACCTCACCGCCGCCCATCGAGACCTTTGTACTCTTCGGAGCTTGCTTAACTGCCTTCTTCTTTTCCTTTATACCCAGCGTTTTAGGTGAGCCTCATTCCAACTTCCCTCTTTCTGTCCTACCTTTGAGCAGGTTCCAGCCCCTTTACCCTGGGAATTCTGTCTTAGTTCCAAAACTGTTGGAGGCTTCGAAAGATCATGTTGGACAACATGAACTTGAGCTCTCCTCGTTGTCCCTTGGATTTCTAGATAATTTGCTTGCAAGCAGAACTAGAACCAGTCGGCAAAAAAAGACAACTTACACTATTGGCTTGACAGACCTCTTGTCATGGTCTTCCGTCTTCTTATTCCACTTTAGATTTCACAAGTCGGATCGCAAATACTAACGCCTTACCTTGATTAGACGATTTCCCCCCATAGATACCCATCACAATGTCGGAGACTTTCGAGTTCCAGGCTGAGATTTCCCAGCTTCTCTCACTCATCATCAACACCGTCTACTCCAACAAGGAGATTTTCCTGCGAGAACTTGTCTCCAATGCCTCTGATGCTTTGGACAAAGTTCGCTACAAGGCCCTGTCCGACCCCAGCCAGCTCGACTCTGGCAAGGACTTGCGCATTGACATCATTCCCAACAAGGAGGCCAAGACCTTGACCATCCGGGATACCGGTATTGGCATGACCAAGGCTGACCTCGTCAACAACCTGGGTACCATTGCCCGCTCTGGTACCAAGCAGTTCATGGAGGCACTGACCGCTGGAGCTGATGTCTCCATGATTGGTCAGTTTGGTGTTGGTTTCTACTCGGCTTACCTAGTCGCCGACAAGGTCACCGTCATCTCCAAGAACAACGATGACGAGCAGTACATCTGGGAGTCCAGCGCTGGTGGCACTTTCAACATCATTCCCGACACTGAGAATGAGCAGCTCGGCCGCGGCACATCCATCATCCTTCACCTCAAGGATGAGCAGGCTGACTACCTGAACGAGAGCAAGATCAAGGAGGTTATCAAGAAGCACTCCGAATTCATCTCGTACCCCATCTATCTGCACGTTCAGAAGGAGACCGAGAAGGAGGTTCCTGATGAGGAGGCCGAGGAGGAAGTCAAGGAGGATGGTGACGACAAGAAGCCTCGCATCGAGGAAGTCGATGACGAGGATGAGGAGAAGGAAAAGAAGAAGAAGACCAAGAAGGTTAAGGAGACCACCATTGAGCAAGAGGAGCTCAACAAGCAGAAGCCTATCTGGACCCGCAACCCCCAGGATATCAACCAGGAGGAGTACGCCTCTTTCTACAAGTCCCTGTCCAACGACTGGGAGGACCATCTTGCCGTCAAGCACTTCTCCGTCGAGGGTCAGCTCGAGTTCCGTGCTATTCTCTTCGTTCCCAAGCGTGCTCCCTTCGATCTCTTTGAGACCAAGAAGACCAAGAACAACATCAAGCTCTACGTTCGCCGTGTCTTCATCACTGACGATGCTACCGAGCTCATCCCCGAGTGGCTCAGCTTTGTCAAGGGTGTTGTCGATTCTGAGGATCTTCCCCTCAACCTGTCTCGTGAGACCCTTCAGCAGAACAAGATCATGAAGGTCATCAAGAAGAACATCGTCAAGAAGTCTCTTGAGCTTTTCGCCGAGATTGCCGAGGACAAGGAGCAGTTTGACAAGTTCTACAGCGCCTTCTCCAAGAACTTGAAGCTCGGTATCCACGAGGACTCTCAGAACCGCCAGCAACTGGCTAAGCTGTTGCGCTTCAACTCCACCAAGTCTGGCGATGAGCAGACCTCCCTGTCTGACTACGTCACTCGCATGCCCGAGCACCAGAAGAACATGTACTACATCACCGGCGAGTCCATCAAGGCCGTCTCCAAGTCTCCCTTCCTCGACACCCTCAAGGAGAAGGGCTTCGAGGTCCTGTTCCTTGTTGACCCCATTGACGAGTACGCCATGACTCAGCTGAAGGAGTTTGAGGACAAGAAGCTCGTCGACATCACCAAGGATTTCGAGCTTGAGGAGACCGAGGAGGAGAAGAAGGCCCGCGAGGACGAGGAGAAGGAGTACGAATCGTTGGCCAAGAGCTTGAAGAACGTTCTCGGCGAGAAGGTCGAGAAGGTTGTTGTCTCCCACAAGCTTGGCCTTTCCCCCTGTGCCATTCGTACCGGTCAGTTCGGTTGGTCCGCCAACATGGAGCGTATCATGAAGGCCCAGGCCCTCCGTGACACCTCCATGTCCAGCTACATGTCTTCCAAGAAGACCTTTGAGATCTCTCCCAAGTCCCCTATCGTCCAGGAGCTGAAGAAGAAGGTCGAGGCCGATGGTGAGAACGACCGCACTGTCAAGTCTATTGTTCAGCTTCTGTTCGAGACCTCTCTGCTGGTCTCTGGTTTCACCATTGAGGAGCCTGCTGGCTTCGCCGAGCGCATCCACAAGCTGGTCCAGCTTGGTCTCAACATTGAGGAGGATGACTCCGCCCCTGCCGAGGTTGCCGCCACTGACGCCCCTGCCGCCGAGACTGGCGACAGCGCCATGGAGGAAGTTGACTAAGCGTCTTTGTTTTTTTTTCTTCTTCTTCTTGTTTTCTGTACACTTGCACCGATTTTTTAAAAAGTTTCTTCTTTTCCCCTTCATGGAGTTGGACGGAATTTGAGAGCAAAATGCTCTGGAACGCGTTAATGGTTTCTGATTATTTTTTCGCTTGTTGAGTTTCATTTTACGTTGATGCTTTGCTTGGCCATACTTTCCTGATGATACTCCTGTTTGTATGCAAGGAGCTGGGTGTACTCTATTAGCTAGCTCTATGATTATGAAGCAGACGAGGTAGATAGATGCATGAATCAAATGGCATAAAGACATGGAGACGCACGTGTGCACATGTACAGCAGTATACCAGTGTTGCTGAATTCAGGAAATTGTCCGTTGAGTATACAGTGACATGGTGACTGCTTTGACCAAATAGGCGTATCGCGAATGCATACGATGAGTGTGTTGAAATATAATAATGAAGGATTTAGTACATATGATATAGTGCTACCCTTGGAGATACTAGGTCTTCAAAAGGCTAGTGTGCAAAACACTATCCCCTTGGTGCCGAGAAGGCTGTACCTCCGTACCTATCCACACTTATACAACAACTTATTGGAGAAGCAGTGAGCAGCTTCTAATCAGCACGTTAAGAAATGTGGATAAGTACAACGGCGTGGCCTTCTCGGCACCAAGGGGATGTATCTACACGGCAGAAACACCCATCGACCTGCGCGTCCCAAGCTAACTATATGGGCCAGTAGAGGTAAACATGTACGAGGCAAGGGGATCAGTCCTGTCAAAGGAGTGCTGTGGAACGGCGGGTGTTGTATGTGTATATGGTATATTGTACAGGTATATATGTATGTATGTACATATGTCTATGCAAGTAGGTATATGATTGTATATATAGGTATTGTACGTGTATGCATATATGGGAATGGTCGGTTATACAAGCACGTAGAGCGCGCACATCTAGGGCATGGAATTAGATTTAGCGGACCGAGTCTTTTTTTGCAGGCAGAAAGAAGGAAGGAAGGAAGGAAGGGTGGACGAAAGAAAGGGGAAAGAGGAGCAGGGAACGTACCATGCTCAAACCTAGAATCATGCTAATCCAGAAACAGACATTATTGATCGTCTTGCGACTACGGATAAATTTGGTGCGCTGGAGCATGACGATGGGGAGCTGCAGCATTTGGCAGACGAAGCCGTAGCCTCGAATCTTCTTGGATATACAGGCCATGACGATTTCGTGCATGAGGGCCGAGATGAGGAATGTGATGAGGGTGGCGAGCATTTTGCCCGTGTGAGGTCGGGAGGCGGAATAGACGTGTCGGCGGAGGAAGGAGTAGACGGGGACGTTCCATTCGCGGGAGAATTCCATCCAGTCGGTCGAGTTCCACCAGTCTGCGTAAAAGTGGCGGTCGGCGAAGCAGGTGATTTCGGCAAAGGCGCCGAGGATGTACTCAAAGATGACGAGGAAGATGAGCAGGAAGGTGAGCATAAAGGGGAAGAGGAGCCAGGAGATGGATTCGGCGAGGATGAGGAGGGCGTCCGAGAGAGATGGGGTGGGGGATGTGGAGGGGGGGCTGAGACGGTGCTGGGCGTCGACGAGGACGGGGAGGATGAACTCCTCGGAGACAACGGTCAGGAGGAAGATGCAGCCAAAGGTGGCGATGATCTTGGCATTGAGGGATGTCCAGTTGATGCGGGCGGTGCGGGGGTACTCGAGCTCGTAGCAGAGAGTTGGGCAGAAGAGGTAGTCGATGTAGTTGGACCAGGTGAGGTTGAGGGGGTAGGTGGTGTTGCCCATGGGAGAGGTGAGTTCGCGGGCGAGGGCTTCTCGGAGAACTTGGATCTCGTCGGCGGACTTGTATCTGTCGCCGTGACCGTGACCGTGACCGTGGCCGCCGCTCAACACGGGGCGTTCCTTCTCAACCAAGAGGGGGTTCATGGAGGTTGGGATGCCGGAGACGCTATCGCGCCGGAGGTTGGCCGCCGGGTAGACGTATGCGGGGCGGCGGTCGGACGAGTCGGTGGGCGAGTCGAGGGCGCGTAAACGCTTCTCCGTCTCGGAGAGGTGGCCATTGTAAAAGGCGTACGAGTGCATTTTCATGAGCATCACCATGGTGTGCAGCAGCAGGAAGACCTGGGACGTCCACGTCCACTCGAGGACAAACGGCACGGCGATCCAAAAGGCGAGCCACAGCAGCTGGTAGATGCTCTGGATGGCCATGCCCCCCTTGGCCCATGTGAGAGCACTACCCGACGGTGCTTGTCGAAATATCTTGTGCAGGGGCAGCCCGACCAAGGAGGTGGCCACCATGAGAAAGTCGGCAATGGCCAAATGCCACAGCTTGATGGTGAAGAGGGTCCATATCTGGATGCGGAAGGGATATCCCGTGTCCTTCATGTTCCTCAGTATGGTGGTCATGCCCATGATGGCCAGGCCAATCCAGAACAGGTTGAAGAAGCCATGAAAATCGCGATAGTCGCTTTCCGGATCAAAGTGTGACAAGCGCGAGGCGAATTCAATGGTCGGGAAGATGCGACGCTTTTGCTCGGCGCGGACGTGCTTGCGAGCCGAGGATAGCGATTTGGCAGACGGAGGAGCGTTTTCGGGAATGGGAGTCGATTGGCCGCTTTTTTGAAAGAAAAAAAAGAAAAGAAGAGCAAAGGAAACAGAGACACGTCGAGTTAGCTCCCTGATTCACTTATTGTTTGATTTCTTCTCCTCTTCTTCTTTCTTCTCCTCTTTCTCCCTTTTCCTTTCTCTTTCCACCTTGGAGGCAAAGCCAGTGTTTGGATAGTCAATGAAATGGGCTTGTATGCTTGGCTCACCTTGTCAGGGCACTGGCGGGAGGGCTCTCGGCCTGCACCGCGGGATTCGAGTCGCTTTCGCTTCGTTCCAGAGACGACGCGGCCGGCGTGGCCTGCGAGTTGCGGATTCTTGAACGAAGCTGGCGATGGCTGTGGCCGGTGCCACTACCAGTGGCATTCGACGTGACGTCTGCACCTGAAGTCATGGTGTTTGAAAAAAGTCGACGATGGAGAAGCTCCAGGTGGTACGAGATTCGAGGCCAAAAGCCTCCAAAAGTCCATCCAGATCAAATATGTATGTATGCGTGTCCTCCGCTCGGAACGCCCCGGGTCTGTGCGACGGATACGTGGTAACCCCCCTTTGGATGCTCGATTCGGGGCAAGATGGATGAAGAAATCGATATGGCTACTCGCGACACAGTCAAAGAAAGACAACTGCAATAAAAAAAAAAAAGGAAAGAAAAGAAAAGAAAAGAACAGGTGCAGGATGGGATGGGCCGGCTGTGTCTCAGGGGAGCTGAGCAAGGCATGGAACGGAAAGGCATGGGGCCAGATATGGATTTCTTGGATGGAGCGCTTCCAGCTTGGCGCTACGTCAGTGCCGTGTGTACAATGCGTGGGCGGGTGCCAGGGTGTCAGGGTGGGTGTCAGGATGGGGTGGGGTGTGTCAATTACGAGCGATCTTCGGTACCGAGTACCTACATAAGTACCGAGGTAGGCAAGTAGTAGGTTCTGGCGACAAAAAACTAAGGTGTCGATTTTCAAGTGTAACCATTCTGTTTATAGAGTACGTATATACAGTGGGACGCGAAATCTATCTGACAAAAGGAAGGTATTACAACTGGATTTAGCCAGCTATCCTAGTATTATATAGAAAATAGCTTATAAAAAAGAATTACATACGATAAAATAAAATAAAATACTTATAAAATAAAAGCTAATAAATAAAAAGGAGGGAAAGCTAGAATATAAGGCATATTACTTAATTATTTTTATTTTTAATGTTTAAATATTTTATACTTAATTGGCTAAATTCGTGATACCTTCCTTTGGTCAGATAGATTTCGCGTCCCACTGTATGAACGTGTGTTCCCACTAGTGCATGCTGACCATGGACGCTGTGCCCCCAAATGACGTGTCGTGACGAGGCGTGGGTGAAAAACGAGGGAGCTGGGGTTTATGGAGAGGTCCATCCAAATAGGCACCCGGTACTTACTTGGTTGGTGGAAGGCATTTCGCCAGCAAGTACCTAGGAACTACCTCGGGCACTGGAAAGTACAGTGACCAGTGCACACCGGGTGGCAGGGTCTTTTTTTTTTTTTTTTTTTTTTTTTTTTTTTTTTTCCTTCTTCTTCAGGCCACACCAGATACATGCACGCCATCTTGCTGGTGCCATCCATGGTGCTTATGCATGTGTGTGTCTTGTTTGTCTGTGTCTGGAGGTGGCGCCGCCCACGTCCCCAGACGCGACGGGCGCTACCGTTCAATGGCGTCTCGCGTGCGTGTTCGATGCTGCAAGAGGCTTGGTCGACGTTACTTGGGACTTCACACCCTCGCCAATGGGGGGCCGTCATGACGTTGGGTGTCAACATGGGATCACGGACTTCACCTTGGAGCCACGGTGCAGAGCAGGCAAGCGGACTTGCCGAAATTGGCCAGTCAATGGCGGCACCTGTTTTTATTGTTCAAGCTACATGTGCAGAGAAATGCAAAGAATACACACGGATACCATCGAGAAAAAGAAAACACGATATACACTTCACGTCTCGTCGAGTCACGCCAGACTACAACCGCCAACGTGAAAGGGAGTTCTGGTATGTATGTGTGTACACGTGTGCGTACACGTCCGTCCTCTCCCGAAGCGAATTCAAGAAGGAACGTATTTGCTGAGCAAGTCGCTGTAGTACTTGTAGGCAGTGCCGTCGGGAAGCTCAAAGCTGAAGCGGTAGTCGTGCCACCAGGAGCCGCCTCCCCACCAGAGCGCAGCCATCCAGACGTCCGAGTTGGCCTCGAGGTGGTCCAGCATGCCCTTGACGGCCTCCTTGCACTGGGGGTTGGCACCGCCGGCGAACTCGCCAATCGCGCCGACCTTGTTGTTGTCGCGGAGCCATCTGGTGGCGGCCTCGAGGCGTTCGACGCCGATGGTGCTGCTGACGCATTGGTCGCTGGTGCCCGAGCCGTCAGTGTCGAGGTACTGGTGCATCTCGTAGATGAGCTTGTTGGAGGGGTCGACCAGATCCTTGAGGTTGTCGTTGACCTTGGCCCACGTCCAGGCGCCGGTGTTGGAGTTGCCCTCGGCCATGATGTACTGCTCCTTGGCTCCCGAGTCTCGGATGCCGTCGATGGCGGCCTGGTTGAGGTCAAAGACGAGCTTCTGGTCCATGTCGTGGTACTCGTTGTTGATGTCGAAGATGACGTTGGCGTTGTCGTGGAACCGGCCCGCCAGGTTCTTCCAGAAGGTGCGGAAGGCCTCGGTGTCGGTCATGATCTGGTCGTTGTAGCGCCCGTAGTTGTGTGCGTCCAGAATCACGTGCTTGCCCTGGTAGGTGGTGATGAAATCGACGAGTTGCCTGATGCCGGCGAAGTAGTCCTCTTGGATGGGCGATGTCATGTCAGGAGCAGCCATGCGCTCCATGAGGAACGGGATGCGGAAAATGTTGTAGCCCTGCTGGATGAGCTTCTGTGAGGGATGTTAGTCAACTGTCTCTGCCTTTCACGTCTTCTTTCTTCAAAGACCGCGTGGACACGTACGTAGATGGAGGTTTCATCCGGGAATCGGTAGTCGACTCCGCTCACGCCAGGCTTCTTTTCCGGTGCAAACTCGGCCGAGCTCTGGTCGAAGCCAAACCACTTCAGCTTGGCGTCACGGTGATCGTCACCCTTGCCAATGACAGGCACAGGACGGGATGGGCTCGGGCTCGGGCTCGGACTCGGGCCCGCATCAGCCCCGTTGAGCACACATTGGCTGTACCAGCCGTTGACATACTGGCACTTGTACCCATCCACACACACGGTGGTGCCGTTCCAGCCCTTGCCGCCGCACTGTCCATACGAACCCGATCGAGTGCCGTTGCTATAGTACGGCAGAGGCGAACACTGGCTGTAGTATTCGTTGCTGTATGTGCAGTTGAAACCGGCAACGCAAGAGGTCGGCCCGGTCCAGTCTTTACCGCCGCATCGCTCGTAAGGACCGGCCTTGTTGGCGATGACGGCGGCAGCAAAAGCGACGCCGGACAAAAGATACTTCATGCTGGATGAAGAAGAGGAAAAGAAAAAATAGAAAAAAAGGGGGCAAAAAGAATGATAGGGTGGTTTGTAAATCAGTAAAAAGGAGTGTGAAATTTAATTTATTTTTTTTCTCGATTTTTTGTTTTTGTTTTCGCGTTTTTTTAAAAAGAAACAAAAAGGAACGACAATGAAAGAAAGAAGGCAACAAAGAACGATGCTAGAGTGGAACGAAGGACTGAGAACAACTAGAGAGTGTGAGGGCCTACTTATCAGCCGGGAACGACGTATAAATACAATATCATGGACACGGACATAAGACGCGACCAAGCCAAATGGAGGTACTTGGTTATATATACACACAGCACACAGCAACGTAGGAGACGAAACAGCATGTACCCGTCTCCTGTGGAATGCGGCACATGGTACATGTCGTCCTTGAAACATGTCTCTCAGTATTCGCCAGACCCGCGGGTCGAGTTCCATTCTCGCTTCCAGCCCTGTTTTAATTTCGCAGGTAAAATGACGAGTCCAGGATCATGGACACATGTGTTTGTCTGTACTGAAAAGGAACAACCTCCGTAAGCGAGGGTTGTCTTGTCTCCTGTCTTCTTTTTGAAATTTGAAACAGACTACTGCATGGCGACAACGGTGTTTGGCCGGCAACATCCTCGTCGGGCAGGTTCGCTTCGAAGCCGGAAGGACATGAAGGGGTGATCGACCAACAAAGTACCCTGACCACATGTGAATTATACAAAGCTAGCTCGCCCTGGTTATAAGACGAGGAGTTGGTGAGAAGACCGGGGGGGGGGGGGGGGGGGGGGGGGGCAAGTAGCTCGCCTGAGAATTACTCCATGATGACAGACAAAGGGATCAATGATACATTGCACGATATCCTCCCGTTGAAATCTGAAAAGGGCACCGCTGCACCGTGTCTTCATTTAGCCAATTCTAACTGTTTAGAGCTGCTTAAAAAAGAAAGGGACGATTGGAGATGGTGTTTAGCCTTCTCGGCACTAGATGGATAAAGATCTTATTCCTGAGTCTTGACCTTGAACCCCTTATGGTCCTACTAGCGCAGCTCCCGCCCTCAAAAGTCAGCCTCGGCCTAGAACATAACCTTCACAAGCTTTTTGTTTTTACCTATCCCGATAGTTACGGAAGTAGGTATTTTTTCTTTTCTTCTTCTTTTTTTTTTAGATGTTTAGATTTTTGAATATTTATTATGGGGGAGGAATGTCCGAGGCATGCTTTTGGCGCAAGGATAGGGCGCCAACCCTCCAAGGAGGGGCAAACTCTTCAACAAGTGAGCTAGCTACCTCCTACCTGCCTAGCTAGCTAGCTTAGCCATCTAGCAACAGATTACAGTACAGATGGACGCATGAATTATGCCCCTTGGTAAGTCGCCCCTGACAGCGATTGTGCTTCGGGTTTCGGCCGGAGAAGGATGTAGAAACCGTTTAGCGCGATACGCGGCATGGTGCTATCAACGACGTTGTATTTACAACATACGACATTGTGCCCCTGGCCGGGTAGGATCACATGCATCTTTAACTCATGGCCGGGTGGATCCCTCGGAGAGAAGAAAAGAAGAAGAAGAAGAAACAGAAAAGAAACAGAAAAGAATGACTGAATGAAAGACGAAATCAGTCCCTGACAGGTAAGCATTGAAAAGTACCCGGACACACGCACGGTAATGCTCATACAATCATGAGAGAGTCATTCCTTTCATCTTTCCTCATGGGGCCATCTCTCTGAGTGTTATTCCCATGCGCAATCCTTGGCATCTTTGCTTGTTGGTGAGACGAGACGAGAAGGGAACGTGGACGGGCTGTGGACGAAATGAGACCATGTCCTCGTCATGACACCTGGAACCGGAAAGCTACGATCTTGATGCCAGGCACCGATGGTGACCGAAGGACCCCTGGACGAGAGATATTTTGCAATGGCAATGCGCCACCGGTTTTCTGCCAGGAGTTTGGCATGCAACGTCAAATGGCGCGCATGAGACGGCGACAAGGGTCTTTGATCGCCGACGAAAGCTATTCAAGATCCGCAAATGCAACATTGGATGAAACAATCAGACAACCCCTCCCCCACCTCAAAAAAAAAAAAAAAAAAAAAAAAAAAAAAAACACCCACGA
>SRPW01000773.1:0-15755 GCA_018360225.1 Claviceps pusilla | reverse complement strand
TAAATACTATAATAAAGGCTTTACCTAATAAAGCATTAGAAACCTTTATTAACACTAATAAAGTTAATATTTAGATTAAAGGGTAGGTAAAACGCACGTAAGCTATGCAAAGGTAATAATAATAACAATAACTATAACTAGTAGGATCCCTTGCTATAACTAATTATATCCCTCTATTTCCTTAGCGGGATCCACTTAATAACACTTTCTTTAACTAAGATTTTTATTTATTTTTTTAGCTACTCTTTAAGCAATTCCTCTTATAAAAAGAGAGAATTCCCTAGTGTTAGAATTACTCTTAATAGTAAAACCTTAGTATAGGTAAAACGCTAGGTGTAGCGTGTGTAGGCGACTGGGTGAGTCCACTATAACGATACACGCAGTCTAATTAGCTGCACTGCCGACCGCATGCGTGGCCACAACACTACCTTTTTCCTCACTTCATAAGCTTAGCTCTTAGCTTAGAATATAGATAATCAAGAACCACACTTTTTACGTTATTTTTGTTATGCATGCATTTTAGTATTTGTTTTCCCTTTATGAGTTATTCCCAACAATATGCCTTATTCCCTTATACCCTTATTAGTATAATAAGCTAGTCTACGCTCTTTAACTCTATAGTTACTAATAGTAAGAAGTAGCTATAATAGAATACCCCCCTTTTCCTTATAATTACCCTTAATTATAGTCTCTAACTATAGTCTTACTATTAGGTTACTATTACCTTACTACTTTATATTAGGTTTCTAGGAAAGCTTTTTATCTTATAAGTTAAACTTATTTCTTAGTAGGGTAAATTTAAGAATGCCCTTATTCTATATTATTTACCCTACCTTATATACCCTATTATAATAAAGTTTAGTGTATATATAATTAATTAGGTAACTACCCTACTGCTACACTGCTTACTAGGGGTGCCCTTCTTATAAGTGTTCTAATTCACTAGCTTAAGTTAATTATATTATAATATTATATCTAGCCTTACTTTCCTTATAACCTTACTTTTACCTTTATGCTAAGGGGTTGCTATAATATAGTGGTGTGCCTACTAAGTTATGTAATTCGTTATCTCTATGCCCCCCTATCTCTTCTGCCTACCCTGTAGTTTATTATAATGTATAGCATTGCCTTACTTCTTTAATTTAAGAGCTAAAGTAAGCTATGCTACTACTGCTAGCTTCTTATATAATTATTATAATGCCTTTAATTTATTAAGTCTAAGGGAGGCGTAGTTAAATGCCTCTAGCTTCTTATATATCTATAGTTTTTGCTCTTTAAGCTAGATATTTACTTTACTACTATAGCTATTAATAGCTACTAACGTATAGCTAGGCTGCTATTGCTACACTGTAATTTACTAATTTAAGTGCCTTAATTACCTTATTTAGCTATCTTTTATATATAATACCCTTATCTTTATAGGGCTCTTAATGATTATAAAAGCGCCCTTTCTCCCCCTTCTTTTCCTACCTTTTCTTTTCTATTAAACCTTATTATTAATTATAAGTCTTCCCTCTCTATAAGCTCTTAGTAAGGTAGCTTCTTCTTCTTTCTCTTCCCTTCTTATTATAAGGGTTTTGCTAACTTTATTATACTAGTTATCTCCCTACTCCACTGTCTTCTACTCTTATAACTAAGCCTCTCTCCTTTTTCTTCTTTTTTTTTTTAATAAACCTTTTATAAGTTTTTTTTTTTTTTTTTAGCAAGCTCCTTACGTATCCTCTACTAACCTTTAGCTAGCTTACTATAGCTTCTAAACCTTAAACTCCTTTAATAAAGCGCTACTATTATATTACTATAGAACTTAATCCTACCCCTAATATTATAACTATTATAACGTAAGTATTCTATACTTTATTAGTAGCTTAATCTATTACTAATAGCTATATCCTTATTACTAGTAAGGAGGAACTTCCCTATATGCGTTATAGGTACTAGGTTTATGCTTAAAAGTTATAGTTTAAAGCTCCTATTAGTAATAAGAAGGAATATAATTTATAGCTATAGTATATTATAACTAGGGCTCCTATGCCTATAGTGTGCGCGCCCTTTAATAGTAAGTGGCTTACTATAAGGTTATTATTGCTTCTATTAATGTTTTCTTCTTTTTTAATTTATAGGGGTAAGCATTAAATACACTTCCTATAAGTGTAATAATAAAGCTTATTTTTATATAAGAAAACCTCTTCCTTTTAACTTATATCCTTACTTAAATATTACTACTAACTTACTATGCTTTTTCCTTAGTAAACTATATATTAAGCGTATTTTTATTATAAAGTCTTTTACCTTATAAAGGGGAAGACTAATAACCTAAAGTACTACTAAATTCTAGTATAGCTTTTAAGTCTTAGTATAAGCCTACTACTAACTTACTGCTTAGGGTCTACTTATTACTATCTCTATATTAAACCTTATGCTTAATAAGTAAAAAAACATAGATAAATTAGAATGCACTAAAAGGTTACAATTATTATATAAGCTTACACTTAAGCAACAGTGCCGCTAGAACGCGGTAATTTAGTAGCTAGTGTCTATAAACTAGTTGCTTATTACTTATTATTATTACTCTAGTTAGGCTTGTGAGCCCAATACTAGTACCACTGCTACTTAAACTATATAGAAAAAACCCTAGTATAGGGAGGAAAACCTATATATAACCTTTTTCTATGTTCTGCAGCGGAGCTATAGTAGCTCCGCGCTAGTTCTAATTATAAGAAGTAATGCACTGCTAGCTAAACTTAACTAGCATTGCTAGAGAGTGTGTAGTACAAACCCCTAGGTCGCTGCCTCTACACGGCTTCCTGCTGCCTCTATGCCTATACTACGCTAGGTGCTATATAGTATTATATCTTTAATATCCTTAGCTTATTAATTTTATAAGCTTTTTATAAGCTAAAACTAAGGGATATACTCTATTAAAATAAGCTACTTAGTAAAAGTAATTACTAGCTTATTGTTTTCTAAAGCCTCCTTAACTTTATATTAGTTTTATACTAAATATATACCTATATTAATAAGGTAAAGATAGTTAAAATTTTTATAAAATAATAAAATATAGTAGTAATCTTTATTATTAGCTTAGTAGCTATATATTAGCAATTCTACCTTAAGAATATATTAGCTAAAGAGGAAAGTATTAAGTTTAATTTATTCTATATATATTTATATAAGCGCTATAGATTTATACTTAGTTAGGCTTAAGTAAAGGTAAACTACTTTAGTAGTAGAAGTAAAGCTAGGGTTAAGCTTTACTACTATATAGTTCATATTAGTCTAGTGTATATATATAGTAGCTTACTCTTAATGCTAGTAGTTTTTCTATTTTAAAGTAAGCACTTTAGTTAAAAAGAGCTTTAATAGGTAATTATAGGGTTAGTTTAGGAATAGTATATAGTCTAGGTAGTTATTTAGGTATAGTAGGTAGCTACGCCCTTAGCGCGTTAGTTTGTGTCTAAGTTAAGCTACTATTATAGTATAGGCAGTGTAAATACACTTAGCTATTTTATTAGCTTTTATTTATTAATAAAAGTAAAGTAAATAGTAGTTAAGGTAGAGGTTAATTAAAGCTATAGCTACTTTAGTTTTAACTAGGGTATATAGCATAGCCTTAAAGGTATTAGTTACTATTCTTAAGCACTTAATCTATTTAGAAATAAATACCTTAGCTATACTTTATACTTTACTACTAATATTAATAAGGGTATAGTGTAATTCTATACTATATATAATAATGCTCTAAATAACCTATATATATAGAAGCTATATATTATATAGTAAGTATCCCTAAGTTAAAGCTACTAATAATATAAGAGTAAGCTACTACTATAGTAGTTTTAACTTAACCTAGCTTTAGTATGCCTTTTAATAAAGTTTATAATAAACCTATACTCTAAGAAAGTAGGTAAATTAGATTAGTTATACTATATTAGTGCTAAGCTAGACTAGTATTATAATAGTAGTGTGTTATTTAATAAAGTATATAAGTTTACTCTTTTTTAGGTTAAACTTAAGGCCTAATTCCTTAGACTACTTTTAGTAAATTAACTATATAGTCTTAAGGCAGTCCTATATCTCCTCTACTATTTATTTATATACTAATATATTTATATTATTAGAAAATCCTATAATAAGTATAGATTATACTACTTAGAGCTTTATATATAATAAAGTAATATAAAGTAGAAATAGAATAGGAGAGATAGGCAACCCTTATAGTACCCCTATAGTTATAGGTAGGGGGCTTATAAATTTATTATTAAAAAAGAGGCTAGCTATATATTTAGTAGTAAAGGAGCAAGTCTACGCTATAATTTATATAGGGATGCTAGTAATAATAAGGATATAAAATAACTACTTATAATAAATAGTGTTAAAAGCTACTAATATATCTAACTAAAGTAGCAATATAATACTGCTATAGTGCTATACTACCTATACTAATTCTATTAAAATACTTAGTATAACTTTTATTAATCTATCTACCCTATTACTTATTTATAGGTTAGGTAATGCCCTACCTAACTTAGCTATAAGGGTAAGCTAGCTTACTACTACTACTTTTAATACTTTTTTAATAATACTAAGAAGTAAAATAAAGTGCTAGGCTTTTACCCTTTATTATTCTACTAGGGTTTTGCCTAGTTTATATAAAATAACCACTTTTACCTTCTAGAATAGAGCTAGGTAGTAGCTAATATAATAGTATATATTAAGTAGGTATATAAGGGTTCTAGCTAGGGGCTTACTATATACTTTAAGGTAGCTAGCTAGAAGTTTATTAAGTCTAAGCGCCTTTTAACTTACTAGGCTTTTAATAATACTATAGATTTTATTAGTATTAAATTAGTTCTTTATTAGGAATATTATAGTATTAAGGCAGTTATTAAGGTCTTTTAGTATATTATTTAGCTAGGCTTAAGAGAAAGGGAAGAAATAGTTAGCTAGTATAGCTACTTTCTTTTAGTATAATTTAATAATAATAGCATTTAGTTCCTTACTTTAAATAAGGATTAGAATTTACTATTATTTTAGTAGTAGTCTACTATAAAGCTATACTTAGCGCTTAAGTTTCTATAGGCTTCCTTAGTATATAGTTACTACCTTAATAGTAGAGCGCTAGGCACTATACTATTTATTACTAATAACTTAGTTCTATATCTAAGCTATATTAATAGTAAGCTACTAGTTCTCCTTAGTATAGAAGGTTTACTACTACTTTAGTGCTTTCTTTATATTTTAGGTAGTATTTTTAGTATAGTAGTTCTACTATAGGTTTAGCTTAGGGCTACCTTAGGGTTCCCTTAGAACTACTAAGTTTATAATAGCTTAGAGCTTAGCTATTATTTATTTTATATAATTATTAACTTCTACTAATATATAGAGTAAAGGTTTAGTAAGTTTATAGTAAAACTATATTACTGCCTTAGCTATTATAAGATTATTTTCTATATATAGCTACTTAAAATAAAGTAAGTAGTTACTACCTAGCCTTAAACTAGTGCTAATATAGATTAACTATAGTATATAGTTAAATTTAGTAAGGTTTAGTCCTCCTAAGAATTTAACTTCTATATTATTAGTAACCTATATATAGTTAATAGTGCTATCTCTTTTACCTTATATTCTCTAGGTTACTTTACCCTATAGTATTATAAGTCTAAGCTACTACTATATTACTATTATAAGGAATATATTGCTCTTTATTAAGGTTTAGCTATAATAGTCTTAAAGTAAGTAGTGTTAATTAAAGTTATTAATAAAAATACTATAGTTTAAAGGTAAGGCTACTATAAAGTTAAGGAAGGGTAATATTTAATTAGATTTATAGGTAGGGGAGTATATTAAATAAATATAGTATTCCGCTAGTGTTATTAAGCACTAATCCTTACTTATATATATTAACTATGCCTTAGCGCTATACTAGTAGTTTATATAAATTACAGTTTAGCTACCCTAAGTAATAAGTTAGAAGCAGCTAAGGCTAGGGTTAAGTAGTCTGCTATCTATAGTTTCTAGCTCCTATATTACTATTATATTAGCTTTAAGTTAGGTTTCTAGCGCTAGGTATATAAGGTAGGTTTTCTTCTATATATTTTAGTATATAACTTCTATTATATACTCTATATAGTATATTAGGTTAGGCTTAGCTTATTTAGTGCTATAGCAGCTATAGGTTATTAGCTTAGAAAGGCCTCTATAGTAGCCTATAATTACTATATTAATTTTAGTCTTAATTTAGGAAGGTAGGTGTATAGTCTGCCTACCTGCTTCTATAGCAAAGCCTCCTATAATAGTAGGTTACTAGTGTTATATCTTTAGCTATAGCTAGACACTTCTATTTAATTATTATTTTCTAGTGTAGAAGGTTTAGTAAAGGCTAGGGGCTGTGTTAGGTATATAGTGTATGTGTAGTTTTATTGTTTATTTATAATATTATATATATAGGACTATGTAGGGTAAGGACCTAAGCAGTTAATATAGCGTTCCTATATAGCTCCTAATAGCGCTAGGTAAGTCTACTTACCCCCCTTATACTAGCTAGATATGTAGTAGCTACACTGCAGAGGCATTGTGTAGTATATAGCTATATAGCTAAATTTAAAGTATCTAAAGCATTAATAGGGGTAAATAGTATTATTATAGGGTTTAGCTTTAAATATTTTAGCTTTATAGATAATTCTAGTGTAGTATAGCCTATTTGCTATATTAACACTATTAACTGTAATAATTAAGGGGGATTAAGTTATAGTGCTGCGTAGTTTCTATACTATAACCTTTATAGAACCCTATTTATTAGCTATAATTATATTTTAAAGAATATAATTCTTTTCTTAGTTTTGTATATAGTGTACTAAAAAGCCTTTAATAATAATACTAAATATATATTAGTTTAGTATTGCTTCTAGCTTAAAAGCAGTGCTAACCTAGGCTATATTGTTAGTATAGGGTTTTGCTATATTATAAAATATAATTATAGTGTTGCTACTATAGAGGCAGCGCGCTATTACTACTATATTAGTGCCTATAGCTTAATTAATAGCTATAATAGTTTCTTTAAGTAAGTAGTTCTATACTACTTTAGTGTTAAGGCTAGTAATGGGATAATGCTTAGTGGAGTGAAGACTAAGACACAGAAGGTGCACTGCGACGTAGCTGCTAGGTAGGGGGTAGTGCTTAAAGGTATAAATCTCTACCCTATTATATAAATATGCGCGTCCTCTCTTTTATATGCCCCCTTAGCGCGCTGCTAAGTTATAGTAAGGGCACTACATACCTTATTCCCTTATGCCCTTATTAGCATAATAAGCTAGTCCACGCCCTTTAACTCTATAGTTACTAACAGTAGGAAATAGCTATAATAAAATACCCCCCCTTTCTTTATAATCGCCCTTAATTATAGTCTCTAACTATAGTCTTACTGCTAAATTGCTATTACCTTACTGCTCTATATTAGGTTTTTAGGAAAGCTTTCCTATCTTATAGGTTAAACTTATTCCCTAGTAGGGCAAATCTAGGAATACCCTTATTTTACATTATTCGCCCTACCTTATACACCCTATTATAATAAAGTTTAGTGTATATATAATTAATTAGGTAACTACCCTACTACTACGCTACTCACTAGGGGTGCTCTCCTTATAAGTATCCTAATTCGCTAGCCTAAGTTAATTATATTATAATATTATATCTAGCCTCACTTTCCTTATAACTTTACTTTTACCTTTACACTAAGGGGTTGCCATAATATAGTAATGTGCCTACTAAGTTGCGTGATTTATTGTCTCTATACCCCCCTACCTCTTCTGCCTATCCCCCTAGCTTATTATAATATATAGTATTACCTTACTTCTTTAATTTAAGAGTTAAAGTAAGCTACGCTGCTACTGCTAGCTTCTTATATAATTATTATAATACCTCTAATTTATTAAGTCTAAGGGAGGCATAGTTAAATGCCTATAGTCTCCTATATATCTATAGTTTTTACTCTTTAAGCTAAACACTTACTTTACTACTATAGCTATTAATAGCTACTAATATGCAGCTAGGCCGCTATTACTACGCTATAATTCACTAATTTAAGTGCCTTAGTTGCCTTATTTAGCTATCTTTTATATATAATACCCTTATCTTTATAGGGCCCTTAATAATTATAAAAACGCCCTTTCTCCCCCTTCTTTTCCTACCTTTTCTTTCCTATTAACCCTTATTACTAACTATAAGTATTCCCTCTCTATAAGCTCTTAGTAAGGTAGCTTCTTCTTCTTTCTCTTTCCCTTCTTATTATAAGGGTTTTGCTAACTCTATTATACTAATTATCTCCCTACTCTGCTATCTTTTACTCTTATAAATAAGCCTCTCTCCTTCTTTTTTTTTTAATAGACCTCTTATAAGTTTTTTTAGTAAGCTCCCTATATATCCTCTACTAACCTCTAGCTAGCTTGCTATAGCTCCTAAGACTTAAACTTCTCTAATAAAGCGCCGCTACTATATTACTATAGAACTTAATCCTACCTCTAATATTATAACTATTACAATATAAGTATCCTATACTTTATTAGTAGCTTAATCTATTACTAATAGCTACGTCCTTACTGCTAATAAGGAGAAGCTTCCCTATGTGCGTTATAGGCACTAGGTTTACACCTAAAAGTTACAGCCTAAAGCTCCTACTAGTAATAAGGAGGAATATAATTTATAGCTATAGTATATTATAACTAGGGCTCCTATGCCTATAGTATACGCGCCCTTTAATAGTAAGTAGCTTACTATAAGGTTACTACTGCTTTTACTAACGTTTTTTTCTTCTCTAATTTATAGGGGTAAGTATAAAATATACTTCCTATAAGCATAATAATAAAGTTTATTTTTATATAAGAAAAACTTCTTTCTTTTAACTTATATCCTTACTTAGATATTACTGCTAACTTACTATACTTTTTCTTTAGTAAACTATATATTAAGCGTGTCTTTATTATAAAGTCTTTTGCCTTATAGAGGGAAAGACTAATAACCTAGAGTATTACTAGATTTTAGTATAGCCTTTTAAGTCCTAGTATAAGCCCGCTACTAACTTACTACTTAGGGTTTGCTTATAGCTATCTCTATATTAAACCTTACGCTTAATAAGTAAAAAAACGTAGATAAATTAAGACACACTAAAAGGTTGCAATTATTATATAAGCTTACGCTTAAGCAACAGCGCCGCTAGGACGCGGCAATCTAGTAGCTAGTGTCTGTAAACTAGTTGCTTATTACTATTAACTAGTCTAATTACCTATAGTTTATTTATAAAAACCTTTATTTAGTAAGTTTTCCTTTCCTTTTTTTTTTATTAATACTACTAACTTACTATTAGGTTACTAGTTATTCCTTATCTACGCGCTCTAGGTCTAGGCAGCTTAACGGCCCTTCCACTGCTCTACTGTACCTAGTTAGGCTATAGGTGTTCCTAAAGGCATTATCTAATTTAATAGGAAATTTAGCTAGGGAGGAGGATAACAAGGAGGAGTTATAGTAGTAACGTCGCTATAAGGAAATAGCTTATTATTTTTGTGTGTTTTTTTTTTTATTATTATTGTTTTTTTTTTTTTAATAGTTTTGCTTAACTAAATAAACTTGCTTTTATTAAGATAAAAGTGCATTATTTTTATTAACCTATTCTACTTATAACTTAGGGGCTACCTAGCTATGTAGTAACTACTTGTATTCCTTAATTAGGTCTTTTAAAGTAAAGTCTCTTTATAGCACCTATAAGTTTTCTATCTTATTATAGCCCTTCTACTTCACTAGGTATTTTCATTATTTACCCTTATATTTATAGGTTATTATTTATTCTACCTTATACACTTTAGTGTCTTCCTTAAGAGGTAGCTACGCTAATGCTGCTTCTCCCTAGTGTAGGTTGCCTTTAAATAGCTTAAGGCTTATAATGTTAAATATATTATATAGTTATAGTATTAAAGGTAATTTAAGTTAGTAAGTAAGGCTATAATAACCGATTTTCTTAGTAATCTAGTAAGGTTCTAAATATCTTACTATAAGCTTCTAGCTTAGTCTCTATAGGTTAATATTCTTTATAGAAAGGAGAATGTAGTCTCTAATATTAAAGTCTATTAGCTTACGCTTAGCATTATAGTATTTTATATACTAAGATTAGGTATTACTAAGTAGCTGCTTTATCTCTATATGCTTAGCTTATAGTTTTTTTACCCTAACTTCTATATATTAATTAATAATATCTAATAGCTTTATTACTTAGTCTAGCCCTCTAGGTTTATATCCTTATAGTAACTCTACTAGTATATAGCTATAAGCTATATAATAGCTAGTATTATATATAAATTATATAAAAGCTAAGTAGTTAAGCTAGTTAGTCTATTCTATGCATTTAAAAGCTTATAAATAGTATTTTAAAATTTAGTTTATCCTCTTAGTTTAACTGTCTATTTAAGGGTGAAATATAGTGCTAAGTAGCTGCTTAGTTACTAAAAGGTAGCAAAAGGTCCTTTAGAATTTACTTATAAAAACAGTGCCTCTATTACTTATAATGCCTTTTAATGCTTTATAATCCTAAAAGACATTCTTAATAAAGATAGTTACTAAGTTACTACTAGTTACCTTTATAGTTATAGCAATATATAGCATATACTTAGAAAATCTATTTATTACTACTAGAATTGTATTATATATCTTACTATTTACCTACTTAACTAAAGGTAAGCTTATAATAAAATCTATTAAGATTTCTTAGAATAGTCTCTCTAGTATTAGTAATGCTGCTAGCTCACTATAAGGTTAGTGTAACCTTAGCTTATTAAGCTAATAATTTATATAATTACTAATATAGGTTTTAACATTCTATCTTAGCCCTAGCTAGAAATATTAGCCTATAACTTATCTAATTATTTTACTAACTCTATAATAGCCTACTATAGGGTTATTATAAGTTAGCTATAAAATCTCACTTCTTATACTAGCTAGGATATATACCTAGCCTTTATATAGTAGTAGCCTATTCCTATTAACTATTTAGGCAGTACTCTTTAGGGGTATTAGTGTTTTACTACTACTTAGTAGCTTTAATTACTACTATGCTAAGGCATCCCTTAACTATATAAACTTTAAAGTTTTATATATTAGAGTAACTAATATCTTATAGTTAGCTTAATTAGAGATTAACTTAGTAAAGGTTCTCTTAATAGCTAATAACCTTACTATAAGCTTTTAGTAGGTTCTTTCCTTAGGTAGAAGTTTACTATATAATAAATAGGGCTAACCTAAGTGCCTTATAGAGTTAAGGGGATGTTTAGTTTTATTCTTTAAGACTTTAATATCTTAGCTGCCTACCCCCTTACTTATAGTATATATACTATATATAGACTAGTCCTTTAGTAATATCTAGGCATTTAGACCTAGACTATTAGGCTCTAGCTGTAAACTTATCTTATTATAAGGTTAGAGCGTGCTAGCTCTAACTTATATTATCTTATATAATTTCTCTTACACTGCTTGCCCTTTAATCTTTAAAGAAAAGATCTAAGCTAAACGCATTATATCCTACTTTATTATTACTTATATATAGCTTAGTTATAGCTTTTCTCTAGTAGGTAGTAAGGCTAATTAGCGTAATAATCTAGTAACCTTATACTAAATATCTAGGGCATTAGCCGCTAGCTATATATTAGGGCTACGCTGCTTACTAGGTATAAACTTAGTAAGAAATAGTAGTAAGTGCGATATATACGCTTTAGCTGCTACCTCTTTTAAGAAATAGTCTAGTCTTTAGAATAAGCTATCTATGGGATTTAGCTTACTTAGTTAATATTTTATAATAAAGTTAAATAGGTATAGCTTATTAAGGGCATTTACCTAGTAGCTAGATAGCTTTAGCTTTATAGCAAAATACTTATAGTTTAAGTGGTCTATAATTACTTAAATAGGGTGCTTTAAATAAGCTAGGTAATGCCTTTATATTTAAAAAGCTTCCTAAATAGTAAGAAGCTTACTATTTAGTGTTATGTATTTTAGCTTTAGCCCTAATAGCTTTTATAATATATAAGCGATAGGGTGCCAGCTACCTAGCTATAGCTAAGCTATAATAGCTTTAATTATAAAGGCTAATATATCTATTTCTATCCTTAGTAGTGCCTTTAAATTAAAATAAATAAGAATAAGGGCTTTTAAAAACTTTTACTTAAGCTAATTAAACATAGCTAGCTTACTATTACTTAGCTATAAAGTCCCTTTATTATCTCCTTTTAATAAGTTAGTGAGTAGGATAGTGATTTTATTATATCCTTAAATAAAGCATTTATAGAATCCTATAAATCTAAGGAAATATTAAATGTTTAATACACTATAAGGTAGCTACTACTCTACTACTGCCTAAATATACTTAGGCTTTATTTTAATACTATTAGGCATTATTATAAAGCTAAGGAAGCTAATATATATTATAGAGAATTTATATTTATTAAGGTTAGTGTAGAGCTTAGCCTCTTAGAGTTTCTATAGGACTTATTTAACGTACCCCTTATACACTACTAGGTCGCTACTATAGATTAGAATGTTATTAAGATAAACAATATAAATAGTGTTAATAAGCTCTTCTAGTGCATTATTAATATATTTTTAGAAGGTAGCTAGTGCGCTTATAAGGCTAAAAGGCATTATAAGATATTTAAAATGCCTATATTAATAATAAAATACAGTCTTTTACTCATTGCCCTTATAGATATATAGCTAATAGTATATATCTTTTAAGTTAACTTTTATAACTACCTTTGCCCCCTTTAATTAGTTAAGGATTTTTAAGATTAAAGGTAATAGGGCCTTATCCTTCCTTATAACCTTATTAAGGCTATAATAGTTAACACATAGCTTAAGCTAACCTTCTTTCTTTAGTATAAATAGAATTAGGGCGCCTAAGGGACTTATTAATTATTAAATCCATCCTTTTTGCTATATATTAGTAAGATATTTATAGAGAACCTATAGCTCCTTTTTAGTAAGGTTATAAATTAGTCCCTAAGGGGGTATTTTACTATTAATTAACTTAATTATATATATATAACCTCCTAAGGCTAGGAGCTAGCTTATAAGTTCTTTTAAGAATATATCTATAAACTTAGTATATACCTTTAGTAGCTTCTTCACTACTAAGTTACTGCTTGCTTGCTTATTATCTTTACCCTATATATCTAGCTAAGGTTCTCCTATATTACCCCCTACTATTTATAGGCTCCTCCTATCTTTATTATTCTTTAGCATCTCCCTAACCTATACTAAGGCTAGTATTAGTAATATAATTATATTCTTTCTCTTATAGTAAATTTACTTTAAGTACCCTATAAATATAAGGCATTCTTATATTATTAAATATCTTTAAGTCTTATTATTCTAAAATAGGATTTATAGCTTATAGATCTTTACCTAGTTAGTACCTAAGAGTAGGTTCTTCTATATATTAGTAATATAGTAGTAAACCTAATATATCTTACTATAACCTATACTATTAGTAATACTAACTAACTTATTTAATATATCTTTATGCTTAAGTGGATTGCTTAAGGCGCTAGCTAGTAGTATAGTATTTGCTTCTATATTTACCTAGTCTTCCTTATTTAATATTCTTAGGTAAATAACTAATTTTTCTACTTCTAAATTAAATAATGCTTTTATAGCTACCTAGTAGTAATCCTACTATATAAATGCCTTTATTCTTATTCTATTATTTATCTCTTTATCTTTATTCTTATTAATAACTAAGGTATTTATCTTATAAGGGGTATTAGTTATAGAGGGAGCGCGCCTTTAAGGCCTATTAGCATTAATTAGGATTAAGTTTATATCTAAGGTTCTAGGCACTAGGACTTTATAGCATAGGCAGTGCTAGCTTATAGCATACTTATTACTTTTATAAATAGTATAGTTTAATTCTAAGTACCTTAGGGAGATATACCTATCCTTCTAGCACTTATAGCACTAAATATTATTAAAGTCCTTATTATTAGGAGGTCTATAGTTATATTACTCCTAGCTTACTACTAGAGAGTGTAATTTTTATTACTTATATCCTACTAAGGTTAATTATTTTTAATTACTTAGGGATTCTTTATTAATAACTTTAGCTTTCCTACCTTAGCCTTAGAGGTGATTTTAGCTTTAAGGAAACTCTTAGCTTAGTATTTACTTTCTAGTAGTAAGGTTAAAGCTATTTAGAAATATATAAATTTAGAGTTATTCTAGAATAGCCTTAGGGAGCTTAGCCTTAACTTTGCTTTATTTTTAAAAGAAGGTTTAGAATAATATTTAATTATTTTAGTAGAGGTTTATTAGCGCCCTAGTAGCTTTTAAGTAGTGTATATTCTTATTAATAGTTCCTATCTTAAGCTACTTTACAAATCCTATCTAAGTATACTCTTTAAAGTCTATAAAGCTATTAGTAGTAGTGTATTATATTTATTAGCGCTTAGCATTATTAGTAAGGTAGCTACTAGTATATACTACCTTAGTAGTGTCTTTAAGGAATATATAAGGGTCTATAGTAAATGCTATATATAAGTCTAATAAGAAATTCTAGAGGCTCTTATAGGTATTGCCTCTATATATAGGAGCTTTAAGTTAAGCTTTTGTAAGTCCTATATATATAAGGGGCGCTGTAACTATAGGGTAAGTTTATAGCTTAGGGGTTAGAGTATAACTAATATTAGAGGTGCTAATAATACTAAGCTTACTACTCTTATAGTTTCTACTAAGGTTAGCTTCCTTAAGGGACTTCTATAGTGCCTTAAGGTTCCTTCTCTTATTAGCTACTTAGGTAGCTTATAGTAACTAAGCTACTTCTTTAATTATTCTATTAAGGTTTATTTCTTTATTAGCATTATTATTATTTATATAGGTAGGGTTAGGATTCCTAATCTTAGGGTGCCCCTCCTTTTTAATAGTGCCTAGCATATAGCTAGCATCTTATAAGGCTATAGTAAGGTTATAGCTAGTTAAATAGGTAACTCTTTTAGTAAATATTCTAGTTTAGTTAATAGTTTATTATCCTTAAGGGAGAGAGAGATTTAGTTATTAAGGCTAGTAATAGAATAATGCTTAGTAGAGTAAAGACTAAGATATAGAAGGTATACTATAATATAGCTACTAGGTAGGGGGTAGTGCTTAAAGGTATAAATCTCTACCCTATTATACAAATATACGCGTTCTCTCTTTTATATACCCCCTTAGCACGCCGCTAAGTCATAGCGAGGGCACTACATACCTCATTCCCTTATGCCCTCGTTAGCATAACAAGCTAGTCCGCGCCCTTTGACTCTATGGTCGCCAACAGTGGGAAATGGCCATGACATTTAGCTATAGTATTGCCTTTAATAATAGTTTTATAGTAAATATAAGGCAGCACTGCTATTATTATAGCCTAAATTTATTAAATTAATGTTTAGGTAGTATTTTTAATAGTAATGCTAGCCTAGCTTAGGGCTATAGTGTTTTTAGCGCTAATAGCTTTCTTTACTGCTTATTTAACTACTTCTTTTAGATTTTTAACTATAATAGGCTTATTAGGTAATAGTAAGGTTAATATTATTATTAGTGTTTTAGAGAGGGTTTAGAGCATAAGGAGTCTGCATTAGGCTTATATTAAGGCTGCATTATTAACTGTTGGAATCGCTGCATATTCTGGGCCACGGATAATGCGCCCGGGACCACGGACCAGACCGGGGACCCTGACAGGACCCCTGACAGGTCGG
>SRPW01000772.1:0-15766 GCA_018360225.1 Claviceps pusilla | reverse complement strand
TTCTTTTTTTTTTTTTTTTTTTTTTATAGTGCTTAGATAATATAGTTATAAAGAGTAAGCTAAGAGAGGGTAGGGGGGGTAACTTCTAGCTAATAGAAGATAAGTTAAGCTTTAGTAGCTTAGGACTAAAGAAACCCTTAAGTAGCCTAAACCTATATAATAAAAGCATTAAAAATGTGTTAGTAGCAGGTAGTAGTGTATTATTAGTAAGAGGGAGTGTAATAGTAATGGTGGGAGTTATAGCAATAGTAGGTAGCATAATAATAGTAATAGGTAGTATAATAGTAGCGGAAGGGAGTAGCATTTATTATTAAGGTTCTTTAAATAGGAGGCTTAAGAATAGCTATATAGTAAATAAAGTATCTATAATAAGGCTTAGTAATATAGGAGAAGGTAGCACTAGTATGCGTGCTTACTCCTTTAAATATAGCAGTAAATAAAATAGTAGGGCAGACTAGTATAACTAAAGATAAGTAAATAAATTATAATATATAGGCATTAATTACTTAACCTAGCGCTACACCTTAAATAACTAAGCATTAGCGCGGTTAACGCTAGTCTCTAATAAGCAAATAATGGCTAAATTAATAGTAAGAGTAAGTAAGGGATATGTTAGTGTTTTATTAGTAGTAGATTAGAATTATTCTAATAGCTAAAAGAAAGGTATAGGTAAGAAACTAGTAGTAATAGCAGGTATAGTATATTTCTTAATAGCGTATAGAGTAGTAGTAAAATAGTTATATAGTACCTTAAAAGGCTTATTTAATATAACCTTCTTTTTTTTATTATTAGGGGCGTTATAAGTAAGGAGATAAGGCACCTTTATAGCCTTATTATAATAAATAGCTACTATAATCTTATAAGTAAGGCAGTAGAGGGTAGGACTCTAAGTAAATATAGTAGTATTATATATATAAGTTACCTTTCTCCTTTAATACTCCTTATAGGAGTGCTAGGGGCCTAGGGTATATAAAAACTATCTATTATTCGCTATATATATAAGATAGGATAAACACTAAATATCTAGCTAGTTAAGATTAATAGGGGTAAATAACTTATCCTTAGAGTTACCTTTAACCTTATAGTAGCCTAAGATATAGTAGCTATTTAAAGATAAAGAAGGGGAAGATAGAGCACTAGTAGCAGTAAATATAATCTTACTACACTTAGTTTTAGTAAAAAAGGGTAGTAAGGATAGAAAAGCTTACTATTTAAATCTAATAAGTAATAATAGGGGATCCCTTATAGGTATTAATAGATAAGTATAAGGATAGTATAGGTATTAATAGAGGATAGGTAGGAAGTAATAGGTATCTATATAGGAGACTTAAGGCATATAAAATACTAATAGAAAGAATAATAGTAGGATTACATCTATAAGCATTAGGGGAGCGGATTAAAGATTTATAGTTAGTGTTTTAGGTATAATTAGCTAGCTAATCTAGGATTTTAGGGATTTCTATTTTAGGTTTATTTTTATTAACCCTAGGCACTAGAGCATAACTAGCTAGGATAGATAGCTTTACTTAAAGTATTATATTATAGACACTTAAGTGTTATTATTGCGTCCTATCTGCTTATTAACCGTCTAATAGCTAGAGGGCGGCGGAGTAGGGGGCTATATAATAGATTTAAGCTAAAGGCTTAGATCCTTAGCATAGCAGGAGAGGAGTATATACAGCAACCTACTGTACCTATAGGGCAAACCCTATAAACATATATTATATATAGAATAGGCATATAGTGAAGGGGGATAGTAGCCTTTCCTTCCTCCTTATAGATAATAATAACTTCATTAACACTAGATTGCAGTCGCTATTTAGGCTAGTCCATAACATATAGTAGGTTTTAATAAGCTTAGTTAGGTAGGTTTCTATAGAAAATTTTAGAGTTTTTCTTAGAAAGATTTCTTTATTAGCTAAATTAATTAATAAGTATATAAATAAGGAAATCAGGGTTAGGCTAAGGTACAGAATAAGATAGTTATTAATAAGGTTTATAAAAGTTATTATTTAGGTTTAAAGAGATTAAGGAAGAGTAATAGTTTATATTTAAGGGAGGATTTTATATAAACTAATATAATTAGCTTAGTTATAAGTAAGACTAAGGTACTAAAAGCTTTAAATAATAAAAAAAAGTCTTAGCTTTAGTAAAAAGGAATATATTTTTAAGCTATTAGTTTATATACTTAAGTAACTTAAAAAGGGAAAGGGGAATTAAAAATTAAACTTTTTTAATAAATAAAACTCTATTTTTTTATAAAAAATCTTAAAAGCTACCTTAAAGATATATACTTATTTTTAAAAAGTAAAAGATATTTTAGTTTTAAAAGTCTTCTTAAAAGTTATTAATAAGCTTTATTTTAATTTACTTTTATAACTTATAATAGTTAATAATATATATAATTTAGTTATTAAGGATTAATATTATTATATTATAAAAGTTAGGGTTTTTATTAGCTTTTTTTTATTTTAATAAAATAATATTATTAAATAAATAAAGCTACTTTAAAAAGAAGTCTTTTAATAAATAAACTAAGCTAGTAACTAATAATACTTTATTATTATAAGTTTTTTTTTATATTTTTTATTATATAATATGTTTAAAAGTTAATAAAGCTATAGTTATTCTTATAGCTTTTATAGCTAAATCTTTAAAGGTATTTTTTTTATTTATTTTTAAAGAAGGTTTTTACTTTTAAAATATAGTTTTTTATAATAAATAAAATAAATATTAATATTTACTTAATAATAAAAGCTTTCTTTATTAAAGTCTAACTTTATTAATTATAGTAAAGTTTTTTTTTTAATATAGTAATAAAAGTTTTGAATACCTTAAAAGCTATCTTTTCTTTTATAGTTAAACTTAATAAATTTATAGTTATTACTAACTATTAATTAGTATTAAAAATAAGTTAAAAAAAGAAAAATAAATACTAAAACATGTATATAATAAAAATAATATAAAAAGAGTGTATTTTTAATAATTATTTTAAGCTAAGAGCTAAGCTTATAGAGTAAGAAAAAGATAGTGTTTTAGCTATATATATAGTTAGCAGTGTAGCTAATTAGATCGTATACATTGTTATAGCAGACACACCCAGTCGCTTATATACGCTACACCTAGCGTTTTACCTGCACTAAGGTTTTGCCGTTGAGAGCAATTCTAACAGATTTAATTATTAAAGCTAAATATAAAATATAGCTTAATAAAGTAAGAATTAAAATATAAAGTATATATAATAATATAAATACTAAGTAAAGAGTAATGCTTAAAGGTATAAATCTTTACTCTTTTATATAAATATTCTCTTTCTTTTTTTAATATACCTTTTTAGTATATTACTAAGTTATAGTAAGGCTATTATATATCTTATTCCCTTATGCCTACCTTAGCCCCTTTAAGGCTATCCACACGTTCACCGCGTAGGCGGCTATAATTATAGGTAGCTATAAGAATAATATTATTATATCTTTATTAACTTTATTTAACTTTAGTTTTATATTATATATTTTTTTATAATATTAATTAAGTTTAGCTAATAGTATATTTTTTAATATAGCTAAAACTAATGTAAAGAGACTATAGCTTTACTATAGTACTTAAAATAAATATATATAGGTTTTTTCTCTTTAGGCGACGGTTTTTTCTATATAGGTTTAGTAGCTAAGGTACTAGCTATTAGGCTTAGCCTAACTAGGGTAATAATAATAATAATAATAATAATAATAATAATAATAATAATAATAATAATAATAATAATAATAATAATAATAATAATAATAATAATAATAATAACAATAATAATAATAATAACAATAATAAAATAAAATAAATTTATTATTTTTTGATTAAATTCATAACCTTAAAAGGGTTTATAATACTTTTATTTATAACTTTCTTAAAGTATTAAATAGAAGTAATAAAAATCCTTATAATTAAAAAACTTCCTTAATAATAATTAATATATTAAAAGGGAATTTTTACTATTATTATTATATTATAGTAATAAATTAAAAAGAATGCATTATTATAGGTTAAAATAGGAAATTTTACTATAAAACGCTAAAAAAAAGCTAGGTAGTAGGGTAGTTAGGTGTCCTAGAATAATGTGGTTATTCTCGATTTTTGTGGTCTACTTGTACCTAGGTATTCTCCAGTGCCGAATAATAGCTCGTTTTTGGTCAGTGGAACAGACTGAACTTCATTCTTGCATCCATTCCAGTAGCGTGCCAAAGCAGGCTATTCCACCCGGAAATCCTCGTCTTCTTCCTCTAATACTCTCAATCGCATCCGGACATCATTCTTCATCTTACCTCCTGCAGCGAAAACCAAGGGCGAATCTCGACGAACAGACAGCGAGTTAAAACAGTGCTGGACTTCCGCTACTACCGTAGAGAACGTTCAACTTGCTAGGGTTTGATTGACCTACCCGTCGCAACACCATGCCCTCAATTTTGAACATTGCACACATGTGCTCCCACCTTCAAAATGCGTCAAAATCTCGCCTTGGCATCACATCGGTAAAAAACAACAAGTACAATCTACAATTGGCTCTCGCCATGCACCGATGTGGCTTTTTCTCGGCTGTTTACCGCGCCGGCCCTCAACCACCAACCATGCAACAAATGGTATCGCAAGCTTCAGAGCAAGTCACCACCGCAAATGTTGCGAAAATGAGAATATGGATCGGTTTGAAGTACTGGAATGGAAAGCCTGTGTTGTCAAAGGCCCAAGTTATTAGCAAGCCTTCTAGGTTAATGACGGCGAACTTGCAGGAATTGGGTAGATTGACTCGAGGGTTTCCTGCCAAATTGAAAGGAGGTGTGGTACCAGGTCTCAACTTAGGCGAATGCATGTTCGTGGCCACATCTCGAGGGGTATTAGAAGCAAGAGAAGCGCTGTCACGTAAGGTCGGTGGCTTAATCGTCTGTCGGGCGTCATGATCGCATCTGTTGGACAATGAAAAACCGTGACCGAGTCACACTGAACCAGCACATGATGGTGGCACTGAAACAATTAGTCTTTCACACATGGCTGCTGTGCATGGTGCACATCGCTAAGATGTACAATCTAATCTGGTTTGTCGAGATTTGCACAGCAACTCAATCGGAGTCCTCAGAGTGAAGCCAAATGCAAGCCTACGAATGGCGAATCTGGGTGACCAAACAGAGAAACGGGAAAAGTGAGGGTACTACTAGTAGATATCAGAGATAAAATACGTTAGGGAAAATGATGATAGTCAGTGGTGGACCATTCGAGAAGTGCTTTGCCGAAACCGATCGCACAATGTCATCAGGTCTTTTTTAACCTTATATCCAAAATTTACAAATCCTTCCCTTTTGACATTGATGAAGACACGTCTACACGGTCATGGGCGCGACTGCCGTCTCCGTCTCTTCAAATCAGTGTCTCAGCTTAGATCAACGAGAAAATAATTGCTTGTAGCCAAGAATGTCGTATGAGTGTTCTCCGCTGCAACTTGCCCGTCGAACTACGGTTCAGTAAAAATCGTGAAAATATCATGTTGCGTCATAGTATTCAGCCGGAAGACTTTTGGAAAGAGACAAGTCCGCCTGACAGCATTTACAACTCCCTCATCGACTGCGATTCCAGGCTTTTGCCTTCAAATTTTGTTTGTGACATTTTGAAGCCGCTCATGAAATTATTCGTCGCCTCCGGTATTCTCGATCTGAGCTTTAGCTTCCGGTGAAGACGTCTCATCAGACGGTAACTTCTGGTCATTGACTGGTATAAATACATCGCCTTCACCATCCATGACCCTGCCGGGGGTGCCAGGGGCCTTTAAATAAATCGGGGCTTCTAATAATGTGACCTCTGAAATTTGGACTTAATTGTGATTCGCTGTCTTAAGATTCTTAAGATGATGAAATGGAGTCTATATCCAGCATGCAACTCTGCCTACATGACTTGCCGCCGTCTCTCGGCTCTTCCACTTCTGAGCTGTCTCTGACAGTATTTGTCGTAGATGTGCCGTCAACTGAATCCTTGACTAGTATTATTCCCGGAGAGCCTTCGCTCGCACGTGTTTGGGCAGTAGTCTTGGAAGCGTCAACCACTGTACCTTGACATTCGTGGTTATCTTTCGTTGTGTGTCCGCTAGATTCCTTAACTTCAACCACGTGAGCGCCTTCGATGATTGAAGGGGGGCTGCGACCTGCAACTTCGGTCGTGGAAGGTTTGCAAGCAGATGAACATCTGCTGCTCGCGGATCTTGTGGATCTTCGGTCTGATGGACCTAAATCTTTGCGCTCTGCGAAGGGTTGAGATGGGCCTTTTCGCGACCCAGGAGATACTTTATCTGCAGATTTCGACGCAGAAGATTGTGTCGGTCGCATCATACGGACTAGGAAGTTTTCATCGATATTGCTTAGTCTCTTGGTTGTTGATCTGGGCGGCAGTGATTTGCTTGGCGGAGGGCCAAGGCTAGGCTTGGGGCCGGAAGTAGAAGCGTGAGGTTGTTTGGCGAAGGCGTTGGAAGAAACGAAGCTGGAACCTGGCTTCGCAGAGGATTGAAGTGAAGTTGACACGGTAGACTTTGCTCCTAGTCGGTTCCGATGCGATAATTGAGAATCATGGACTTTCGATTCTGATGAGGCTGTTGGCGCCATTACAGATCGGGAGACACGGACCGGTGCTGTCAACGATTTTGACCTATGCTCCGAGTTGTTACTGGTTTGATGCCTAGCCCTAAACGGTTGACGATTGTGGGGAGCTTTCGAAGAAGTAGAAACTGCTTTGGCTCGCATACTCGATCCCGTCGCATTTGTTGCTACCTTTGACTCGTCGCGGAATGCCTTGCCTTCTGAAAGGGCTGTGGTGGTAATTTTCGACTCATTGATCATGCTACACAGGGTGGCTGACGAGACAGTGTTCACTTCTGTATTATGACCAATTACTGTAGCAGCCGAAAGAGGCGTGTTAAGATCAGTATTTGTATGCAACTTCGACTTTTGTCCTAGCTCCGTTTCCTTCGCTTGCGAGGGACTGCATTTTTCTCGCATATACTCGTCGTCGGGGATAACGTCTCGTTCTCTGTCTGGTTGCGTCATTGTCTTTCCTGATGTATCAGTTGCAGCGCTCTCGGCAACGGCTCTTTCATCAGAGACAATAGTCCCATCTGCTGTGTTGTTCAGAAGAGAAAACTCCGTGGTAGCTATGACCGCAATTTCTTGCAAGGTGGTGGTACCATTTTCCTGATCATGAGTGTTGTCTCTTAAATTGTTTACCGCATCTGAACATTGCAGCCTTGGAAAGGTTTTCGAATGACCGCTTTCTTCTCGCTTCAAGCCTATACGACCGTCCTTTTCAACTGCAACAAAATTCGTACGGACTTTGGAGAGTGGCCGAGGTGAGCCTCCTTGGCTGGTTCCTGTATTTTGTAATTTATTTATTAGCCAGTTAGCCAGTGGATCTTGAACAGACTGCCCCCCTTATTCTTTTTCCAGCGAACCGAGAACTCGAGAGTCTATGGAGCGCGAAACAATATTGTGGATAGGCTAGGACGGTAAGAGAGCTTGTCAAGATAGCTACGTGAAGCTTACCATCATCCTGTTTTTTTGAATGTGGGACGCCAGACGATCTCCCTCTATCAGGCGGGCTCGAGTCGCCTTTGTTCTCGAACATAGCTCGCAGGTTTTTGACCTGGCTCATTTCGTTGTTGCGATAGTGATTTAATCACTGGCCCCGGATATCAAGGAAGCAAGAGGAAGTAAGCCTGACTAATGAGGAGTGAGTTACAGAACAGGCCGTTGCCTCGGCGTGGCTACTGCGATTGCCAATTAACAACAACCTTTCGTGGAGCATGCCGATTCATTAGAACAAGCATCGACAAGAATCATTAACCACAATGCTAAGACGAACCCTCTACTTAAGATATAAATTATATATGTATTTAATAGCTCACGGATTTAGCTATAAGCAAATACCTAGCATTTACTTAGGTAGGCCTTAGTTTATTCTAAAAAGTGATTAGAATTATAGAGCCTAGAAGCAGAGCTAGTCTTAGAGCATTGTAGAACAAATTTATATTGTATTATTTTTTAAAATATTGTATTTATGTTGTATATTCTTAGACTGTATTGTATTTACATTATAGCCTATTTAAAATGTATTATATTTACACTCTATTATATATATATAAATTCAATATTGTTATAGACTAGCCTAGATAGCTACTGCAATTTAGTGTTAATAAAGTTATTATTATTTATAAGAAAGAAGAAAAAACTACTATCTCCCTTTACTATATAACTATTCTAAATATAGTATATATCTCTAGGGTTTACTCTATAGGTATAATAAATCTCTTTATATACTTCTTTTTTATATTATTAAGAATTTAAGCTATTAGCTTAAATTTATTATATAGCCCTTTACTTTACTATATTTTAGCCATTTATTAGTTAATAGCTATTTAAATAATAGTAATAATACTAAATTATTAATAATATAATTAAAAAAGTATAAATTATTTATCTTAACTAATTATAATTTAGTAATTAATATTAATAAAATAAACATAAAAATAAAAACCTAAAGTTTAAAATGAATTATTTCATTATATTTAAAATATTAATTAGAAATCTTTTATTTAATTCTTTAGATTTTATAAATATAATTTTATCATTATTTTTTTCTTTAAAATTTCATATACTTTAAGCCTTTTATTTAAATACTTTTTATCTCTTATTTACTTATTATTATTAATAATACCTTTTTTATATTTATTGATTTCAATAAAAAATAGGTTTATTATTACTTACATTGAATTTTAATAAAAAGTTTTTTTATTACTTTTTATAATTTTAGTTATATTAAAACTAAATATAATAAAAATATATTTATTATTATTAATACTTTTTTCTTACCTTTAAATAATTACTATATTTTAAGCTACTATAAAGTTAAAAGTAACTTATATATAAAATACTGTTATATTAATTTGAAGCCTTATTCTTTATTACTTTACTTATAAAATAATAATAGCTATTTATTGTAATAAAACTATTAAAGTATTTGACATTTTTACTTATAATATTAATAGTAATAAAAGGTAAAAGGTTATATTAAATAAACTATTTAAAGCGTTATATCATTATTCTATAGTTACTTAAAATATTATAAACAAGTATAGTATACTTATTATTATTATTAATATTTTATTTATATATCTCTTACTTATTATTGTTATTCATTTATTATGATTTATTTATTAAAGATTAATATTCACTATATTAATACTTAGTTGTTTTAAGTATAGTATTAAGTTAAGTGATTAATACCTATTTATTATAATTATTTACTAAGCTTTTATTATCTTAGGTTTTTTATTATTTTATTCATAATTATATTTTAAAAAGTAAATTTATACATTTCTATTACTTTTTTTACTTTATTAAGCTTTACTATAACTACCCGTTTCATTATATTACTATTTATTAGCTTTTTAATCAAACGCTTTTACTGATTTTTACTAAATTCTTTCATTATTATTATTGTTGGAATTGCTCTCAACGGCAAAACCTCGGTGCGGGCAAAACGCTGGGTGCAGCGTGTGTGGGCGACCGGGTGGGTCCGCCACAACGATGCACGCGGTCTGATTGGCTGCACTGCCGACTACACGCGTAGCCACAACACCACCTTTTTCCTCACTTTATAAGCTTAGCCCTTAATAGAATAGATAATTAAGAATTACACTTTATATATTATTTTTATTATATATATATTTTAGTATTTGTTTTCCCTTTTCTAGGTTATTCCTAACACTAATTAGTGGTTAGTAATAACTATAGATTTACTAGGTTTAACTATAAAAAAAGAGATAGCTTTTAAGGTATCTAAAACCTCTATTACTATACTAAAGAAAAAAAATCTACTATAACTAATAGAGTTAGACTTTAATAGAGAAAGCCCTTACTATTAAGTAAATACTAGTATTTATTTTATTTATTATAGGAAATTATATTTTAAAGGCAGAAACCTTCCTTAAAAATAAATAAAAGGGTTACCTTTAAAGATTTAGCTACTAAAGCTACTAAAAAAATAACTATAGCTTTACTAACTCTTAATAATACTATTTAATAAAAAATATAGGAAAGGACTTATAATAATTATAAAGTACTATTAATTACTAGCTTAGTCTATCTATTAAAAAACTCTCTTCTAAAGTAACTTTACCTATTTAATAGTATTATTATACTAAAATAGAAAGAAGCCTATAAAAACCCTAACCTTAGTAATATAATAATACTAATTCTTAATAACTAAATTATATATATTATTAACTACTATAAGTTATAGAAATAGACTAAAAAAGAGCTTATTAATAACTTTTAAGAAGACTTTTAAGATTAGAATATCTCCTACTTTTAGAAGATAAGCATATATCTTTAAAGTAGTTTCTAGAACTTTTTATAAAAAAATAGGGTTTTATTTATTAAAAGAATTTAACCTTTAATTCCCCTTTTACTCTTTAAGTTACTTAAATATATAAATTAATAACTTAAGAATATATTTCTCTTTACTAAAGCTAAGACTTCTTTTTATTATTTAAAGCTTTTAATACCCTAGCCTTACTTATAACTAAGCTAACTATACTAATTTATATAGAATTCTCCTTTAAATATAAGTTATAATTTACCCTTAATACCTTTAAACCTAAATAATAACTCTTATAGACCCCTTTAATAACCTTCTTATCCCCTACCTTAGCCTAACCCTAATTTCCCTATTTATATACTTATTAACTAATTTAGCTAATAAAGGGATTTCTCTAAGAAAAACTCTAAGATTTTTTATAGAAACCTACTTTACTAAGTCTATTAGAATCCACTATATAATAATAACCCTAGTAGAATTCTAAATAACTAAATATAATAAATTCTAGGAGAATTAATAAAGGTATATATAAAAGAGAATAAATATACTAGGAAAATATATAATTTCCTTACCCTAAAGGTAATATTTTCTAAGATAGGTATATCTATAATAATATCCCTTTAGAAATCTAGAACTATACTTTTCTAATTATTTTAATAAAGAATACTCTTATATACTATTTAAATAAGCTAGCCTATATAGGACTCTCTTTTAATAAGCTTACTACCTATATAAAAAATAACTTTAAAACTAAAAGTAATTAATACTTCTATAGAATTAAGTAAAATACTATAACTCTCTAGAAAGTTATTAATAATAACTTTAATAAAACTAAGCTATAATACTTAAATATTCTTATTAAAAACCTTAAGAAAATCTATTATAGTCTTTTTAACTCTTTTATAGTTAATATATAGCTTTATTAATAACTTCTTACTTTTATTATTAATATTTTAAATGCTATAATACTCTCTATAGTTACTTATTAACTTATAAAGAGGTTATAGGTAACCTTAGGAAATGTTTTTATATTAAAGAGGCTATAACCTCTATATAATAAATAATAGAAGGCAATACCTCTTCTATAAATAATAAAACGCTATTTATAGATAGAAGGTATAGAAGAGCTATAGTAACTCTATAATCTAGAGCCTTTAATTATAATAAACCTCTATATTATTCCCCCTTTCTATAAAAATGCTTTATTTATAGTAAATAAGGGTACTAGTCTATAAACTACCCTTAATATAAGTAGTAAAAGGTAAAAGAGAAGTAGTAGAAAAGTAGTAAGTATAAGAACCCTTTAACTAATAAGAAATTTATTACCTTTCTATAAGCCCTTAAAGGTCCTTTTTGTTATGGACTGGCCTAGAAGGCGTCTGCGTTCTAGCGTCAATAGTATTATTATTAACTATAAGGGTAGTAAGAAGGAATTCTAACGTAGTCCTTCTGCCTCCTACTAGATATAGACTTATAGGTAGGGCTAGCCTTAATAATATATAACACTCCCCCTCTCTATCTCTACTATACCTTTAATAAGGATTTAAGTATTAAGCTTAAATCTATTATATAGCTCCCCCCTTATAAATATAAAACCCTTCTACTTTAGGATAAATACTTACCCTATATAGTTTATATAGCTACTTAGTAAATATAAGCTATTTACCCCTTAGGTATATACTAGGTATATATATATATAATTAGTTAATAATACCCTTATAAAGCTATCTTTTTAATTACTAAGCTTAGTATTTTATTATAGCTAAATAAAGAGTATATATATATAACTTTATTAAAATAATAATAAAGTAATTCCTTAGATTACTTACCCTAGTATTTTAAGTATAAAAAGGTATCTCCCTTTATTATTCCCTCCTTCTCTTACTTAACTACCTATTAGCTTCTTTAGCTTATTAATTATATTTTTATAGCTACTCTCTTATACTTACTTTCTACTTATTAAGAACTTTTATTACTTTTTTACTTTCTTTCTTTAAATCTTTATTATATTTTATATTCTATTACTTTTACCTCTTTAGCTACTTAACTCCTTAATATATCTTTAAGTTAGTTATATAGTATTTTATATATCTTTTTTTTATTAACTTAAAGCTTTTTATTAAAATAGCTACTATTACTATACTACCTTCTCTTTCTTCTTTACTTAAAAAAGAATATTATATTATTAGGTGCTATATAATAAAAAGTAACTTTAATAATAAATTATATATCCTTACTATACTTATAACTTTAAAGATATAGTGTCTCTTCTATCTTATATATATAGCTTATAATAGCCTTTTTAGCTATATACTAAGGCTAAAAAACTTTTATAAGCTATATTATTACTATTATTATATTTATAAGTATTACCTAAACCTTATAGTATAAAGTTTTATGCTATATTATTTTATTTATAAGGTAATAGGCATTATTTATTTTAATAGAATTATTATATAGCTATATATTCTTATTTATAATATACTTAATAGGAAAGGGTAATATATAACCCTAATGCCTTAGTTTTATACCCTTAGGCACTATTTTCTTAATATATTAAATAATACTTATAGGCTTACTTATACTACTATAGCCCTAGGGTTTACCCTTTTTACTATTAATAATACTTCTTACTATAGGTAAAATATAGGCTTTTAAGGCTTTATTATACCTAAGTAAAACTAAAGTAACCTTAATAGCATTACTTTTTACTCTTTATATACTATTATAGTATAAAATACTTATAAATTATTTACTATTTAATATACCCTTACTAACTATATAGATATATTAGCTACTTAGACTCTCTTTTATTAGCTTTACTTTAGTAATACTTCTAGCTTTAATAATAGTTTAAATAATAACTAAGGAGAAGGTAATAGAGAGATATTAAAAAAAAGCTTTAAAACTATTAAAATATTTAGGCTATTAGGTTTATATATATAAAAGGGAAGAAAAGGGGCTTAATATAATTAAAGTTATATATTAATAACTTTTAAATAAACTATTCTTTACTACCTTATTAAATTATTATTATAAAGTATACTACTTTATTATACTTTAAACCTAATAAAAGTAATAGTATTTACTATACTCTTAAAGGGCTCCTAAATTAGCTATATATATTTACACTATTTAACTAATATATCCTACTACTTACTATATCCTTATATATTCTTTACTACTAGTATATTCTTTACTATATATTTTAATAACTTCTCTCTAAAATTATTATATACTTTAATTAAACTAATATAGCTATCTTATAAAACCTAGAAAGGAAGTAGGTTATTTACTGCCTTTTCTACTAGGTTTATATAGAAAATAGGGTATATACTTCCTAGGATATTTAAGTGAACTATTAGTAATATAAAGACTTTTAGTATAGTATATTTTACTATTACTTAATTAAGTTTTTTACTTAGCTATTTAGTATAAATATTTTATAGGCTAAGCTAAACCTTATCCCTAATATAATACTTCTTAGCTAGGTATTATAAGTAATTTATAGCTTTCTATTAGTATTATTAGGTAAAGTTAATTATAGCTTAAGTAAGTTAAGTACTTTTTTAAATATATTTTAAAAACTATATTACTTACCCTTTAAAAGATATTTAGGTTTTAGCTAAAAGTAATGTATGCTAAACTAGGTTTATATTATATTTATATAAGGCTAAATTAGCACTTACCCTTATAATAGTAAAGGTATAGTTATTTAATACTAGTTAGTAAGCTACTATATACCTTAGCTAGTCTATTTAGAAAAATATAATTATAACCCTAAGGACTGCTTATATCTTTTAATTTATATATTCTATACTACTATTTATTTAAGAGTAATAGAAAGTAGAGAGAAGACACTAAGTATTAGTTAAGGTATATAGAAAAGACTAAAAAGTACTAACTTAATTTAAGCTATAGTTAGAGATAATACTATATAGAAACCTATAAAAGCACTACTAATAATATAAGAACTAGTCTATATATATCTTAGTATTTATACTTTATATTAGCTTTAACTATATATACTTAGATAGGCAATCTATAATTACTATTAGGTAGTATAGAGAGTCTTTATTAGCTATAGGTAGTTTAGTTATAAAATCTATAGAGATTTAGGACTAATAATAGTTAAGGGCTAGGATTAGGTATAAAAGGCTTTATTTTAGCTTTTAACTCTTTTACCTAGTATAGTAATAATAGTTTTATATATAATATATAATATTTATAAATATACTTTTCTAATAGTAGTTGTAATAAAAAGCTTAAAATATAGTATTCTTTTTAGGGTATCCTAATATAGAGGAGTTATAAACCTACTAAATTAGTATTATAGTAAGTAGCTTATACTTAGGTACCTATAAATAGCCTTAGAATAGTAATGCATTGTATATATTAAGGGTATAGTTACTAATCTATTATTATATCTTAGCCTCTAAAGGGAAGTAATATATTCCTTAATATAGTATAGTAATTTTAATACTATATAATTTATTTGCCTATATAGCTTAGTTCTAAAGCTTTTAAAGGTATATATTAGTAAAGTAAGCATTACTCTAAAAAGGCTTTAAAGAGAGGCTTAGTAGGGAATTATTTAAATACTCTTTATTATTTAATTATATTTCTATTAGGGTAGATAAATAAGCTATAGTAATAAACTATAGCAGTTACTATAGCTACCCTAAGAATAAGGACTTATTTTATTTATAGCATAAGAGAGCATTAGGTTGCTTTACTTAGAAACTAAGTTAATAGTAAAGGTAATAATAAAAAAGGGAGAGAAACTCTACTTATTAGGCCTGCCTTTTAGATATTTTATATAAATAAGTAAAATACTTAAGGTTTTTATAGTTTATAAAGATAGTAAAAGGCTTAGCTATACTATATAGTTCTACTAACTATACCTTTAAATAAAAGATAATACTTAGTAACTCTTTATTATAAATAGTATAGTTCTACTTTACTAGTAATAAGTATATAGAATAATATATAATAGGGTGTAAAACCCTAGCTAAATTATATTAAGAAAGGCAGCTACCTAGTGCCTCTTTAAAAGCATTAAACTCTAACACTATATCCTTATTAGGGTCCTATTATACTAAAATAAAATATAAAATAAAAGCATTCTTAAGGCATTTAAATACTGCTTTATATTTATTAAATTAAATAAAAAGGACCCCCTTTTTTATAAGTATAAGGAGAGGGCTTATTAAATTTATAAAGTTTAGTATAAATTCCTAATAAAAGTTTATAAAGCTTAAAAAACTATATACTTTATATACCTAAGTAAGAGGCTTTTAGTTTATAATAGCCTTTACCTTAGCTAGGTTTAGGTATACTACCTAGCCTATATATATAATAAACC
>SRPW01000771.1:0-15771 GCA_018360225.1 Claviceps pusilla | reverse complement strand
GAGAATAAGAGAGGAGACAAAAAAAAAAAAAAAAAAAAAAAAAAAAAAAAAAAAAAAAAAAAAAAAAAAAAAAAAAAAAAAAAAAAAAAAAAAAAAAAACAAGGGCGCTAGATGCTTCGCAGCGCGTCTAAAAGAGTCCCATCTCCCCTTGGACCACACAAGACTCTTGTCGCCTTTGCAGGAACAACTGACTACAGTACATGTTTATATAATGGCTGCATGCTCATCTTCAACATTCGTAACGAATGACGTTATCTTCTCGAAAAAAAAAATGAAAATGAAAAGAAAAAATCAATATTCAACGTGCTTGCTCTGCAAAACGTACTGCACACTTGACGCCATTACATTACATATTCATGCTCCTACGCGGCCACCCTCGAGACCCACAGCGGCGTGGACTCGAAATCCGCTTCTTTTTCCTGCCGTTTTCGCGCCCGGTACAGCTTGAGCCCCAGCTCGTGCTCCTGTCTCTGAATCTCGGCCAACTCTTCCCGAAGATTGTCCACCTTCTGCTTCTCTTCCTCTCTCTTGCGCAAGACGTGCTCACTTGCCAGCAGATTGTCCCGCGGCATTTGCTCCGTGATCTGCTTGATGCTCTTTTCAACGTTGACTCGGCGGTAAAATAGAGCGCTTATTTGCGCGTCGAGTTGGGAAACGAGATCACCGCTCTTTCCTTCGTGTGGCGCGAGCGGAAGAGGTTTCGACATGGACAGACTGGACCACGAACGGTCAGTGTCCGCTGTTCCGGCGTCACTCACGGATCGCATCTGCGGTCTGTGAATGCGGCGGTCAGCAGGAGCGTGCTGCTGCTGCTCTTGCTGCCGCTGTTGTTGTTCTCCCGCTGACATAAAGAGACCCGGAATTTCGATAAAGCTTCGCTGTTGTGAGCTCGACGAACTGCTGCCTTCGCCGTCTACAGGTCTACTGTGATCCATGACGTCGCGGACGGGTGAGAGGAGAGGGAGCGGCGGTAGTACCTCCTTGCTGGACATTGGAGGAGTTCCTGCGTCCGAGGTCGCATAGGTCGTGATGCTGAATCGCGATGGCGGCGTAGTCGGGGGAGCAACTTCAGAACAGGAGTCTGATGGGATCCGGGTGGTCGCAAGGCCTCCATTTCCTCTTCCTTTTCCTCTTCCTCCGCCTCCTGCTCCTCCTCCTCTTTCTGCTGCTGCTGTCGCTGCTGTCGCTGCTGTCCTTGCGCTCTCCACATTCCTGCCTGGGATATCATTGTCTGAGTATTTGTGATGGGATGGCGGGCTTGCATTTGGTGAAGCGAGCGGGGGCTTTCTTTTGATGACATTGAGAGAAGGAGGCAAAAAAGCAGGCGGATGAGACCTGAGAGCCTGAGACTGTAGGTCACGGGCAGACAAAAGATGAGGTGGTCGTCCAGCAACTTCTTGAGCCGTAATCTCAACATGGGGCGGGCTGGGATAGGCGCTCTGGGGTATCGGACATTGCTTGTCCGCGACCCGTCGGGGAGCAGCTTGAGCTGGTGGTTGTTTCGGTTTGTTCTTGGAGCTGGCTTGGAGTAGCCATCGCATGGCACTACCACCAGTACTGATAATGGGTGTTTCCGCCCCAGGAGGTGACACGCCCAATTTTTCGCCATGACCAGCAAGCCTTTTTTGGTTGACTCGCGAAGGGATATTCAATGGTGCAACGGTCAAGTCATCCCTGACGTGCTGTACTGTTACAGATCGGCTATTGACACCGTTCGACGGAGAATCACGGCCGGTGGCAGCCGGCTTCGTCTTGCCCATAAGGCGCATTCGCTGACCGAAAGATGATGATGACGAGGACTTGGGGCGGAGGTTTGCGGCGGACGATATTATCGTTTGGCAACCGTAAAGTTGTTGTGCTCCAGAGCCATCTCGTGATGACTGGCGATTGTCAGGATGGTGGACGGCCTGCTTTGTGTAAACGACATGCTGGGACCAGGCTCCTTCATCCAGGGGTGGTGCAAGTGAAGCCTGGCGTCGTAATGATGGCAGCACGGCGTCCTGGTCGTGACTCCCAGCTCGAGTCGGATTCGGTGAACTGACATTCCGCTGATAAGATGGTATATTGCGTGCATCTAGGTGGGTTCGGTTTGCAAAGGCTGAGCGCTGGGCATGATCAAAATCATCATCTATCGGGGAAACTTCTCCGGCATCCGGCCTGTGCACAGCGTAAGCCAACTTCAAGCCCCGCGTATCTCTTCAATGTTGTATCCCTTACCGGTGTGCAGCGCCGTTGATGTCTGGCGAGCTGGGAGGTGAAATCTGCAGAGCGGCAAAGCCGCCGAGCGAACTGGCGGAAGCCAGCATGTACTCGGGTGTAGGGGACGACAGCTCCCCGTCGCTGTGGCTATAGACTGATGAGAACGGTCGGCAAGGAGAATGACTTGCTCTTCGCTGTCTTTGCTGTAGTCGTCGAGAGCTTCGCCGTGGTGGAGCTATTTTAGAGTGTATCGATCCGGAGTCGTTCTGCGATGGTAGCAGCACACTGGCCTCGGAGAAAGCAAGGTTAGCATGGTGTTGAGACGCCCGATTAAAAATGACGCGCGTGTGAACACAGAACGCAGCCCAGCCGGCTCAGGCCCCCAGGCCCCCTTGTTCGACTGGGAGCTGCGCCGAATACTGACTAACTCAGGGCCAGGTGTCATGCACAAAAGAGTCTGTGCAGGTGGCCGGCCTTTCGATGCAGTGAGTGACCAACAAGTCAACAGCCCAGACACACAAAAAGATAGTATGAGATTGATGAACAATAGGTCCAGTCTGGCGGATCAGCCTGGCGAGACACATCAACGCTAAGCCCCGGCTTGCTTCTGAAAATAGCACCGGTTCCCCCCCGAAATTGCCCAAACCGTTCCCCCCCCCGGGCAGCCGCGGTGAAAACAAGTGGGTTTTTCACGATTGCCGCGCCACATCAGAGTTCAACACATGGATCAGAGGGCTGAGGAGGAGACAGAGCGTTGACTCACACGTCGACACAGTGGTGCTGAGGCACCATTTTCCCTCGCTGTACCGCGTAGCGATTGGAGTGCCCTTTGACATTGGGATCGGATAGGCCAAGAGGGTCGAGGGGTTGCGGGACAAGTTCGTTGTCGAGCTCTGCCCAGTATGCGTCGTCGGGTCTAACGACTCGCGTGTGTCTCGGAGCCATGGGGATGGCTACTAGGGCGCGCGCCGCCCCAGCGGGATGGTGGATGGTGGATGGTGACGGTTGGCGAAGATTCTGGTCGGGCTTGATGCCGCCAGACGTGAGACCAGACGTGAGACCAGACGTGAAGGCGGCTCTTTGGTCCTCCTAGTGTCCTCCTGGTGTCCTCCTGGTGTCCTCCTGGTGTCCTCCTGGTGGGTTGATCAATGAGGGATAGATTCAAGGGGCGGGCTGGAAACCACGGTGGTTCCCAGAGCTTGTCAAGGTCAAGGGACCATCAGCGGTAATTACGCGTGGCGGCGTGGGTGAGTCGTGACTTCCGTCAATGCTTCCAAATTGCAGCACGTGCAGGCTGGACACGCGGACGCGCCAGTTGACACGCACCAGTTGACACGCACCAGTTGGCAGTTGGCAGTTGGCAGTTGGCAGTTGGCAGTTGACAGTTGACAACGCACACGCAGGCCGGCTGTCGCAGGTGGCAGAATTCCGATGGCTTGTTTATGCTATACAGTGCAGACAAGGAAAGAGGGGAGGGGGATACGAGAGGAAGGAGAAACTCAACCATATGTATATCGATGAGAACCAAACATGGGACGGGATCGTAGGCGCTTCCCAGGGGTTTCTTTGACTGTGGATTCAAGTTGGACTGGATGAACGAGGGAGCATTCAACACCAATGTCGTCCTGCGGTCATTTCTAGCCCCTTGCTACGCCGTTCTTCCGATCCAATGGCGTCCCTCCCGACCCCGGCAAATCAAACCTGGCAGGCAGTCCTGACTCCTGGGCAGTCCTGGCAATTTTGCATGCACCACGGTTCGTCGACCTCTCGCACAAAAGATTTGAAAGGCCACCCACCAGCTGGCAGAGACCAAACCACGGCGCTTGTTGGTCGGCGGATGGCGGACGAGTCGTCGTCGTCTGTTTCCATGTTTGTGACTTCTGTTAGCAACTCGCTCGCCTTGAAGCTGACGTATCTGATTGGCTCCCGGTCCCGTCAGTCAGCCACCACCCACTCATTTCCATTTCACCCTCACGCCGGCCGACGGCGCCTGTTTCAGGTCCTGCCGCCGCAAAGGACCAAGTTAACCAGTTGACGCCCATTCAAAATCTCGCCAGTCTCCACCAGCCAATCAATTTCGGTTTGTCGACGAGCGACCAGTGACCAGTGCTCAAATACGAAGGCCGCTATCCTGCAGTTTTCCAATGCGGACGGGGACGGGGCCGCCTGCCGCCTTCATCTCCATCGGTGTCCATCGGAGCACAATGGAATGGATCCGCACTGACCAAACAACCCATTCTCAATCTCAGCAGAACCGACGCAGACGGACAGCAATGTCATTCAACTATCCTTTTTACTCTGCGACTCGAGATGCACGAAAACCCAGTATAACACCACCAAAATATGCCCGTATTCAAAAATGACCTCCAGGAGACAACACCACATTAACAAAGCAACAACGAAATTCAAAATAGCATGTATTCCCGACCCCAATCGTCGTCCCCAACTAGCCCCTTTCACATGTCCAGCACCACTTTGCCAACCGGCTGCCGAACCAGAGCGAGAGCGAGAGCCAGAGCCAGAGCCAGAGCCAGAGCCAGAGCCAGAGCCAGAGCCAGAGCCAGAACCAGAACCAGAGCCAGAACCAGAACCAGAACCAGAACCAGAATCATGCTGCACCCTGAATTCCTCGCTCAGTCCCGCAGGCGAACAAGACGTCCCAGCAGCGCATTTCATCACCGCGCTCCACTGTCCGCTCGCGCAGCGTTGGAACGACCTCGTCATGCAGTTCCATTGGCCCTCTGGCGCGCACGACGAGCCGACGGCCTGGTGCCGCTTGAATAGCCCGTCTTCAGGTACGTTTTGTTTCAACGACTCGGCGTATGCCATCGGTGTCAGGAGAGATAGGACGGTAAGAAACGAGACGATTTGGTTCGGGGATCGTGTTTGCGGAGACGACATCTTTGTGTCTGGGGTGGGTGCTTTCGCTTGAGAAGAAGTTGAGGTGGAAAAGACTCTCTTTCTTTTGGCAGAGTAAGACGGTTGTTGTTGTTGTTATTGCTCGTCTTTTTCTCCCACAAGAAACAACCACGACGGGGCAGCATAGCCCAGTTATAAGCGTCCAGGGCGTCATGACCCGGTACACATAATTGCTGCCTAGCTCGCCGCCGTGTTCGGCTCGAGCCCGACATGCAGACTCCACCAGATTCTCCGAGGCACGGGCTGGTTGTGCAAGTGCATATATATGTATGTATGTACAACATTATGGAATGTGCCTGATGGCGATTGTAGATGGGGTATAATTTGCACAAAAGCGACAATTGGGTGCATGGACTCCCGGGTTCCCTGGCTCCCTGGCTCCGGGTTGCCACAGGCAGTGTTGGCCGGCGCCTGATTGTTGGTTTCCGGAATGCGGTCTACGAATGGAGTCATGGAGGAGGGGGAGGTTGACGTGAGAACGGGGCTACACGAACAAGAGGCTCATGAGGGGGGGGTTATTCCTTCGGCACGGGTGTATAGCTCTATTCATGGAGTTGGTAAAGCCAGTTCCTGCTTCAGGAAGAAACTGGAAAGGAGAGAAGATACGAGAGAACTGATAAGGAAAAAGAAAATAAAACAAAAAAGAAACAAGAAACAAGAAATACATAGAAGATAGACCTTGAATAGAAAAAAAAAAAGAACAAAAACAAAGAAAAAGGTCGCTTCACCCACACAAAAACAGGACCAGCCAAGTCCATGATAAACCACCCACCTCCCATCAAACTCCCATCCCGCTCACATCTCTCCCACCACCCTTCCTCGTCACCACAAAGACCACCGCCCCCATCGTCACCAGGCACAGCGCACAAACAAGCACCAGCGCCGCCACCACGAGCGGTAGCTGCACCGCCGACGAAACGGCCGTGATCGTGACGAGTCCGTCACGGGAGGGGCGCACGAGACTGGACAGGACCTGCATTGCTTTTCTGAGATGCTCGATATGGATTTCTTCTTCTTCTTCTTCTTCTTCTTCTTCTTTTGTCGTGTCTCGGAACGTGGATGGTGAATGATAACTCCCTGCTGTATCGTCAGCTCTTGCACGCGTTTCGACACGCCAAGGGAGATGATGGGATGAAATGAACGGGCCCTACCCGCGTACCTGCTCGCGAAAAAGAAAAACACACCCTCGGTATACTATCCAGATGGGAATCTCCAAGCTGGTCTCAACTTGTGCCGTAGTTTCTCGCGTTTCAACCCCCCGATGAGGATGAAGCCTGTATTTGTACGGCAAGGCGAGGAAGGACGGAAAAAGGAGGGGGAAGGGGCACAACGCATAATGAAGAGAAGAGAAGAGAAAAGAAAAGAAAAAAAAAGGCAATCAGAATACGAATATACAAAAAGAGCGTGGATGGCCCTCATGCTCGCCGACAGAATGGGCATAATGCCACGCGCCTAGTATTGTTGTCTGCGGGTTCGAGGGTCCGGGATCATGACAAGTATATGACAAGGAGGACACGGCTGTGGTTGCGAATGGGAGTGAGCTTTACTTGATAACATCAATGATGGGCTATACCAGCACAAAGGATGAGAGAGGACAAACGAGGTGATTTTTTTCCCCAACATCTTTTTCAATTCCAATGTTCTTTGCTTTCTCAACGTCTTTTTTTTAAAGGCTTGTTTCTTTTCACTGTCTGTTGTTTCCCTGCTTTTCAAGAAACCATCTATTCATTACTCATTTTAATCCATTACATTGTTCTTCTTCCCATTACTTCGTCGTCTTTCCTGTGAAAGAAATCCTCATATAAAACACAAAACTGGGCACAGACACGGCCCCAGCGCTTGGTGCGTGTCGCCGCGAATAATGTAATAGCTTTTGCCTGTGAAATCCATGTCCTGAACGCCATTGATGACTGACGAGGAGAGTATGCGTGTCCTTGACTGGCCGAGTTGGTGGTTTGCTTTGTGTGCCCATTTCTGAACCCCCATCTCTATCCATCGATATGTTGGGCACAGCTTGTCCTTGGAATAGACAAAAAAAAACGAACAAAGATGTTGTACAATTCAGGCATATAGAAAGAGGTCATGCGTCAAGTTTGGCTCGAGCTGTACGCCGTCGGGTATGTGGGGCTGACACGTTCCACGCAGGATACGTAGTATGCCACGTTCCGTCATCACATGTCCTGGTCGAGGTCGACATCACAACAGGTGGAGTGACGAGAGGGGTGTTCCGGGCAGTGGTTGTAGTGATTGCCATGGAAGAGGAGGAGCGTCGGCTGACTCGAGGGATAGTGGCAGTAGTGATGATTGTGACAGAGATGGATGCCAATGATGTTGCAGTTCCCTCAGTGCAGTGTCTACATGTCGTGCCGGTGCTGTTGACACTGGGAACGTGTCTAGATGCCGAGGGCGTTACAGTAGTCGTCGGAAGCGTTGGCGAATCAGTCGTAGTGAAAGTTGACGGAGCTGGCGTCGTGGTTGCGGATATAGTGGCCTTTTCCCTCGATGTAGGTTCTTCCGTGACGTGAACGGTAACGGTAACAATGATGGTGTTGGCGTTGGTCTTGCCGGCGATGGGCACGATGGACACGCTCGTGGGCGCAGGTTTGGTAACACCAACGGGCTTCCCTGTCTGAACGCAGGATGGGCTGCTACATCTCTTGCCATCATCACCTGGCTCAAGCGGGATGACGCTGTATTTTGGCGTGGGCGCACCATCAGCAGCACGAGGGAGGACCCTGATCTGGGGAAGTGCAGCACCGGCCGCAGAGAGTGCCGACAGAACCGCAACGAAAGAAACGGGCCCTCGCATCGTGATGATGATGACGATGATGATGAGGCAGACGATTCAGGACGGTCGGGATGTGGACGTTCCAGTATCAAAATGTTGACAACCTGGCAATGCGCCCAGGTTCAAGGCCAGAAGCAGACTTGGCTGATCCTATGTGCTCGACAGAAATCCGGACAGGAATGTAATCCCCGAAGCGGCGCGGACTGCGCATCGGTTTTGAAAGTCTGCGAGTCCATGGCAAGGGAGAGGTGCATGCGCTGGATGCGAGGCCATTATCGCGGTGGCTGGTGAGTCGTGACGGTTTGACAGATGGACAAAAAATGGTGGTGGTTGGGAGTTGGCAGTTGGCAGTTGGCAGTTGGCAGTTGGCAGTTGGCGGGCAACGGGCAACGGGCTCTTGGCGCAGTTTTGCTTCTGCTAGGTCAGATCGTCAGGCACCGACCGACTATTGGCCGACGCGGTGGTGTGTCGCTGCGGGGGGTAACTTCTTCAGGCAAGGCTTCGCTCATCTGAGTGGGGCTGTCTAGCTGGAATCAGACAGAAACAGACACAGAAGAAACTGATTTGCCCGGACGATAGGAAGGAGTTGGAACATCCGGCCGGCAGGGTCTCTATCGCTCTTGCGTTATGGAGTCTGGTGGCTGCATGGCCGCGTCCTTGGCAAGAAACAGAATTCGTGGACAAGGTCACGGCTGATTTGTCACGGCTGATTTGTCATTGGCTTTGAAAACTCCAGCCGGCACGATATGGTATTTGGAAAGATGTGTCTTTTTTTACACGAATCTAGACTTAAGTCAACGTAGATGGACAGAGCCGCGGGTTGGATGTATGCCTCGCTCGAGTGCGGCATCAAAATCTATTCCTCTCAAATGCCTAGAGGATGGCAAGACTCTTAATGCGCCGCCCTCCCTGAGTCCCCGATAATTGGTTGGATACCTACCTAGGTACTTACCTAGGTCACTCCGCCACCAAGAAACAGACGTCAGCCGTCGAGGCTCATTCTCCCCGCCGCCGCGGGATCCAGCCCAGCGGGGTCCCACCGCCTTGGCGCCACTGCTGAAATGACGTCCATGTTGGTCAACATCAGCTTCACGGCCAGCTGGTGGCAGGTGGTGCTCAGCCACCGTGACACTGCCTAGGTAGTAAGTGCTGTCGCCAAAGAAGGCCAGTCTAGTACACTGTTGGCAGTTGCCAAGCTTCGGGACGTTTGTCGTCCATGACTCCATCTTGTGTGGCGCAACTCCGAAGATGCCTGGCGCAAGATTAGGGACCAAGAAACCACCACATTTACATTACCGCTTACATTACCCCCCCATCCCTCCTCGTTGCATTTCTTCGCTTCCAATTGTCGAGGTCATCTTTATACGCCTTCTCTACTCTGTGCCTACTTCCTACTTACTTACTACACACGACCGAGGGGCTCTGTCTTTTGCTCTTGCGATATCTCTCGTACGCGACCTTTGGGCGTCGTCCTCCCTGCTTGACTAGAAGACGGCCGGGCCACTCCATCGCCCCTGGGCCCTCACATCATCGCGTCGCCGCTGCTTCATATCATTTTGCCCAACCAGACATGTCCTACTACGGCGGCTACGGGCAGCAGCCGCCCTACGGTCGTGAGTAAACTCTCCACCGTTGATGCCCACGTACGACAGCGACGATCCGACGATTCGAGGACCGCACAACGATGTGACGACAGAACTGACATTTGGGGCCTTGTGTCCGTTGACAGAGCAGCCCCCGCCCCCACCACAGCAACAAGGCGGCTACGGCCAATATCCTCCTCCTCCTCCTCCTCAGATGCATGGACAGTATCCGCCGCCTCCGCCGCAGCAAGGAGGATATTACCAGCAACCGCCGCCGCCTCCTCCTCAGGGTCAGTATCCCCCGGCTCCGAATCAACAGCAACCATACGGCCAACCGCCGCCAGCTCAACACTACGGAGCTCCTCAACCATTACCACCGCCACCGCCATCACAATACGGCCATTATCCGCCTGTACCCTCCCCAGGTCAGTATGGCGCGCCGCCGCCCCAGCACGGAGCTGCCTGGGGTGCGCCGCCTCCAGTGCCTGTGACTCCTCCCTCTCTGGGATATGGTGCTCCTCAGATCATCCAGTGGGACGCCAATCCGGACGCGCTACAGCTGCGCACCGCCATGAAGGGGTTCGGAACCGACGAGAAGGCTCTGATCCGAACACTTGCCAACAAAGATGCGCTGCAAATCGACCTGATCCGGACAACCTTTAGCCATAACTTCAAACGAGATCTGATTAAAGATTTGAAGAGCGAAACCAGCGGTTGGTTCGAAAAGGGTCTGGTCCAACTGGCGTACGGTCCCATGCTGGCAGACGTGCACAACCTATACAATGCAATGTCTGGTCCAGGAACCAAGGAAGTTGTCTTGAACGACATCTTGCTCGGCCGATCAAACGCCGATATGAAGGCCATCAAGGGCGCCTACTACCAGACTTTCCACAAGAGTCTGGAAGAGACCGTCAAGGGCGATCTGAGCATGAAAACCGAGAGGCACTTTCTGATGGTGCTTGCCGCAAACAGAGCCGAGGATGCCGCCCCCGTTGTCCCTCAACAGGTAGATGATGATGTAATGCAGATTTACAAAGCCACCGAGGGCATGATGGGCACAGATGAGCTTCTTGTTTGTCACATTCTGAGTAGCAGAAACGATAATCAGATCCGCGCCATTGCGCATACGTATAAACAAAAATTCAACCGGGATCTGGACAAGGTCATCAAGTCTGTACGTTTTTTTTTTTGCCGCGTCCGATCTTCTTCGCCCTCCTCTTCTTCCTATTCTCTCTCCTTCCCCCCCCTCATCATCCGATCTTGGAAAACAACGGAAAACAAGACGTGCCAGTCGGGACCAAGTCTAACAACAGGAACAGGAATTTTCCGGACACATGAAAGACGCGTTGCTCTTCCAACTCGGCCACGCCTTCGACAAGTACATGCACGCCGCTCAACTTCTCGAAGATTCCATGGCAGGCATGGGGACCAAGGACCATTTGTTGGTTGCTCGTGTCGTGCGCTTTCACTGGGACCATACCATGTTAGCCAATGTGAAGGGTGCATATCAACAGCGTTTTGGTCGCAGCCTGGGCGCTCGCATCAAGAGCGAGACTTCTGGTGACTATCAGAAATTGATGTTGGCGTGTATCGGCGAGTGGCGATGATTGGGCAGGAATTACTAATGAACGAATGCGCAAGTGATCAATCACGATTCAGGTGTGCATTGTGCACTGGGCCACGCACGCGCTTACTCGAACAGGGGCGGGCCGGCGTTTTGATGCCCTTGTTTCGCCGACGAGCTTGTCACCTCTTGAAACTAACAAATGCATTCATTGGAAAATGATTTTGATATCCCGACCAAGTTGTTTGCTGCTTTCTGACCTTTGATACCAAAATGAATGAGCGGACTAGTTTTTTGATTGGTGCATTTTTAATGTTTTATATATATACATACATATGTATATAATTAAAAAAAAAAAAAAAAAAAAAAAAAAAAAACCGACCTGAGTTCCTGTTGCTCATGATGGATGCACAACCCCAGTCCAATGGCAGCAGACAGACATTTTTGATTGGTGACGCGCGTTTGTGGAACAACAAATTAATGGAGTGGGTCTGGCTAAAAAAAATGTTATTTGCGGTGTACATGCACGGTAGGCAGTAGTGCCGCTACGTTAATTTCAGCCGGTTCCCACCACCATAAAAAAAAAAAAAAAAAACCTTGCCTAATGAATCAACCTCTGACGCGTCGATTTTCAGTGGGGTCGCGTTCACGATACGAGGAGTATGTGCCTGATTAAATAGGCAGACAGTACGACGGGCTGCTTTAATATATTCTTACGCCCTAACGGCGGAAAGTTATTTCTTGAGACGGCCCCTCCCTTTTTTTTTTTTTTTCGCTGCTTTTTTTTAGACCCCCAAGATTTGCATCGCATCGCATCGCAGGTAAAACCATACAGACGACGTACATAACAGCCACCACAGTTAGCCTTGCTGTTTCGCCAACACGAACACCTGGCAATAACACCACCACCAGCACCAAAAAAAAAACACAAAAGAAAAGAACGGCCGGGAAAAAAAGAAAAGAACAAGGTTAAAGAGCCAGATTCGTTTCCAACAAAGCACGCCAATCTAACCGCCAGCAACGAACGGCAAGCAACGGGCTATCCGACATCCTGCTTCGGGTGTTTGCTCGCATCTCCAGCCTTTGGCTGCTTGACTTGGCTGCAGGGCTCTTACCTTCTACGGTTTGCAGCACACGAGACCGTCGCGCCTTCCCGTTCTCGCTCCATCTAGCCCATAACACAAAAAAAAAAAAAAAAGCTTGATGTGCAAGTGGGGCACTCACTAATCCTTGCCTCACTCAAAAAGAACACACTGAGGTGAGTGAGTCGCATCGTGAGAATTTGCCAACAAGTTTGGCATCTGCGCGCCACTACGCACCTTCTCCTTCTTCCTCTTCCTCTTGCTGTTCCTCCTTCTCGTTCTTCTCTTTCCCCATCACGACGCGTCGCACACGCGCAGGACCCGCTCATTATCGTTTCGAGAACAAAAAGAACCAAGGAAAAAAAGAAAGAAAGAAAGATGAATTCTTCTGTCTCTCTCTCTCTTTTTCTTCTCTTCCCTTTCTTACGATCCTCATCCACGCCTGGTTTTTTTTTTTTTTTTCCCCTTTTTATAACGTCGTGTGACTAAGCCCTTCTCCTTGAACAAACACAGTTTCGGCTTGCTATTCACACGAGTCTCACTACCAGCAGTCTTTGGGAGCTCCCCGAGCGGCACCCGAGCTGGCGGATCTTTGATTCGTCAAACCATTGTCTGCAGGAAAGCGCATTTTTTTTTTCTTTTTTGTCTCCGACAAAGAGGGTTGCCTCGAGCCCGGCTTCGTTTTGTTTTGGGGGCCTATTAGCAACGAACAGCCTGTTTCTTGTTGATCTGGGACCCTCTGGACGCTTCCACCCCCCCTTGTCCTCTATTTTTCTTCTATTTCGCTCGTCGCGCACGGGGAGAAAGCAGCAGGGCATCATTGTTTCGTGTCCAGTTCCTCGAGCGCACCCCCTTCTACTCATGGCTTCGTCTGGGCCTGATGAAGGCGCGCCTGCGCCTGCGCCTGCGCCTGCGCCCACATCAACCTCCTCGCCGTCGCCATTATCTCCGGTATCCGTAGCATCGGCTGCCGCGGAGGAGCCACAGCAAGTGCAGGAGCCGCAATCGGCATCACGAGAGCAGTCGGCATCACGAGAGCAGTCGGCATCACGAGAGCAGTCGGCATCACGAGAGCAGTCGGCGTCACGAGAGCAGTCGGCACCGCAGCCGCAGCCGCAATCGCCGCCAGAACAACAACCGCAACAACAACCGCAACAGCAACAACCGCAACAGCAACAACCGCAACAGCAACAACCGCAACAGCAACAGCAACAACAGCAACAACAGCAACAACAGCAACAACAGCAACAGCAACCGCAACCGCAACCGCAACCGCAACCGCAACAACCATTGCACCTGCCACGGCAACCACAACAACAACAATCGCAGCTGCAACAACACCATCATCATCTTCCTTCACTCCCTTCGTCAACGGCCTCAACGGGTCCGCATATTCCACACCACCCAGTGCCCTCGCAAGCGCCGCCGCCCAATCCCCATCCGGTCCACTTTCCAAATGCTCATGGACATCCTCGCTACGATCAGCAGCACATCCACGGACAGCCGCCAAATGGAAGCGTGAACCCGACGACATTCAAATCACCCAGAGCTGCCAATATCGGCATGGCTGGCTCGGCGCCATATCAGAACCTTCTACAAACAATGAAGTCCACCGACCCGTCCATAGTCCGACACGTGATACGGGACCTCCATGAAGTGGCATTGCTGGGGTCCGAGTATCATTATGCATTTCTGGTACGTTCTCGTGAGAGCTAGAGCTTTCTTGGATATAATATTGCTGGGCCAGGAAATCCGTCAATTGACCCCGCCGTTCCTTGCAGTTAAACACATGCTTTCATCAGGCCAATCCAGCCACTCTGGACACGACCGTACAGCGCTTTGGTGGCAAACTCGTCAACTCTTCATTGAGAAGTTTCTTGTCCCATGTTACACCGGAGCTGTTGGACAGCGTCTCGGATCTACTGCTATCCAAACTCAGCAGTGACTTTTTGGATCGCGCGCTGGACAAGAGGCTGGGTACGATCCGTGCGCGCTCGCTGGTCAACGCGCTTGCCAAGGCAGAACGTCTCGGTTACGACGCCAGAGATGTTGTTGTCGAAGGGAGGAATGGCAGTGAGCACGTCATCCCGCACTCAAAACCAAGTCTGGCGCAAAACCCGGCGCAAAACCCGGCGCAAAACCCGGCACAAAGACGCCAGTCTTCCTATCATCCTGGGCCGCCTCCCAGTCATCGGCTTGATATGAATGAACCGCGCATAGTGCCGCCAGCGAACCAATCGTACCAGAGCATCACGGCGCAGAATCTTTTGTACTGTGGCATCTGTGGTCGCCCCTGTTCTGGAGCGCATGCCCTCCGATATGTAAGTCTTGACTACTGGCTCCCCCCGTTCCTGGTGTGTGTGTGTGTGCGTGCGCGCGCGGCCTTGATTTGTCCCCAAAGCTCCCATGGCTCATTTCTTTGTATAGCACAAGTTGAAAAAGAATTGCGAACATTTGGGAAAATATGACCGAATCACTCGAGATATCTGTGCACACTGTGGGACGGTATTCTCCAACTCTAGCGGCTTGGTGTATCATACCAAGTCTCAGGTTTGTGGTAACTACAACCATGAAGATGTTGGCGCAATTCTTCCGTGGCTTGCAAAATTCTATCGTGAACGAGAAGCAGCAGCATCGATGCCCGTCATTTCTGCCAATCGGCACATGCCGCCTTCGGCAAGTCAAATGACAGGGCGTAGTACTTCGTTTACATCAATCAACGCTGGCCCAAGCCCCTCGCCTTCTCCGGGCCATGCCACGTCCAAGATGTCCAATGCATACGCTCACCTCTCTCCTGAAGACAGAGCCAGTTTTGATGCGGCCATGAAGCAAGCTGAGGAGAAGTATAGTGAAGAGATGAACCGAGCTTTGGCGAACCCGGAATTTTCTAAGTCGGACCGTGAGCTGGAGCTCGCAAAACTGAAAAACAGATTCAACACTAAGCAGAGTATTACGCGGAAGAAGTATGGCATCAAGCTTCGTGAAAGGCGCCCAAAACATGAAATCGAGGCCGAGCGCAATCGGATCTTATCCTCGTCGACGACTTGGTCCCCCAGCTCGAGTCACAATCCTTCACAGACTCCAACGACGGGAGAGCCAGCTAGCAAAAGGCCCAGGATGAGCATGGGAGGTCAATCATCCGGGACAGGTTATGGATCAGAGAATTATAGTCCAATCACTTCCGATTTGCCCAGAAGAGTAACCATAGGGGAAATGGGCGGTTTGGGCAACTCGGCTGGTACAGCCGAACATGTCGACCCCACGGCGTCGTCGTCGACGCCGACACGTCCGTCTGTTCAACCAGCCTCCTCGGCTCCCCTACCGCACAGCGCAACTTCGCAAGCAGCGACGGCGACCACAACAACAACAACCAACACAACGATGGCATCACAGCCTAATGTCTCTCAGGGTGAAGCCGCGGCGACCGCCCCAGGTCAAACGGCAGATGACCCAATGGAAGTTGATGATGTTTTTGACTCAGACAGTGATGACGATGACTCGGAAAGTGAGACGGAGGGAGACGGCGATGACGATATTCCTTCCATTTTGCCGCAAAGCTGATGATTGTTCGGCGGTGCGCTCCCTGGATGGTCCTGGTCTTTTCTCTCTCCCCCTTTCCTTTTTTTTTTTTTTTCC
>SRPW01000770.1:0-15775 GCA_018360225.1 Claviceps pusilla | reverse complement strand
AGAACGAACAACGAAGCAAAAAAAAAAAAAAAAAAAAAAAAGAAAAAAAAAAAAGGAAAAAAAAAAAAAAAACAAACACAAACACACATAGACAAACACAGTTTTAGTCTGCGAGCAAAGTCCAGAATGGAAAAAGAGGCGCGGATGATGCTCAAGGTACGAATGCAGAAAGTGTAGCACATACGTCGGGGTGACCATCAGGGAGCAAGAGATCGTCAGGAACAGCTTTTCGCAATCTTGCGCTCTTTTCCTCCGATGGCGGCGAGGGGTTGATGCTGTAGTCGGTCAGGGCCATACGACCGGCTGGCGTTTCGGGCCTGCGCAGACCATTGACCTCTTGGACAATGCCGTTGGTGTCGGCATCTCCGACAAGAGAAGGCATTTTGAAAAAGAGCGGCGAGCTTTGTGACGAGGTCTCGCGGGGCATTAGAGTGCTGCGATGAATTGGCGGCGTTGTTGATGGTGTTGTCTGGTCACTGGTGGCGGATGGTGACTAGATGTAGTCAGTCAGTCAGTTAGTCGGTGACTGACCGGAGGAGGGCTTTTTTTTTTTTTTTTTTTTTTTTAAACTCGTTTCGGAAACCCCCGCCTCCCCTCACCCAGAGCCTAGTCCGCCCAAAGCGACTCCAGGGCGTTTGAATACCTACTTAGTATTCAGACCACATGCAAAGGACTGGAGCCAACGAGCAAAGTCGGGCTCGTCCGTCAAGGCATACGCACGCCAAGTCACACGCAAGGCATAGGCACAACACAGCCGCAGGCAGTCAGGTCTCGGTAGATGGGATGTTGAAGCACGGCGGCCCGATAGAGCCTCAAGCTGGTCTGGTTACTACTTACTGACCTAGGTACCTAGGTACCTAGTACTTACTAAGGTACCTAGTACTTAGTATGACCAGATGGCAAAACCGTCAACGTTGCAGTGCGATACAGGAAGGCGCAACCCGTCCAGAAAACAGAAAACCTCATCAGGGATCCGATCAGACACCCGACCAGACATCCCACGGCCTCACGCCGCAAAACGCTTGCGCTCGCGTTTCTTTTTCCTTCTCCAGATCGACGATTTCCCGGATCGATGAAAGCTCCTTCGCCTTTCTTCGGCCATCAGAACTTGGTCCCGCGCGGTGCCGCTGCGACACTGTCGAGCACTCCTCTTCGGCCATCATCACCGCCAACTCTTGATGCTGACATGCAACCGGCACTCGCGCCAAACAATGCTGAATTCCGGACTGCCTTCGAGCTGGGTTACTCGTCTCTCCGTGAACGGAGCCTTGACAGCATACATCAGGTTGCGGGCAAACGTATGACCATTGAAACGGGTTTCACAGCCGGCAAGACTTGTTTTTCAGATCATTGAAGAAGAATGACTGACAAATAACTCCGCCTCTTGTAGCGATGTCATCTATGTCTCAGGTTGTTTATTTCCTGTATTGCTCTTGTCTAGATCATGTTGCGCCAGAGGGCCCTTTCAGGTATTGGCCAGAGCCTCCATATCGTGTGAGTTTTTACATCTTCTGCGCTCCTCCGCAAGTTCATCTTTATAGTACCTCCTCAGGCAGCTTCGAATATCTTACCCGTGCTAATATTGACTTTGTGCCACTTTCCCTTAAACACATATCGCAGAAATAGCAAAGGCCACTGTACATGATATGTCCACCAAAAAGGCATGGGATCCCACAGCTCAAAGATGCCATCCTTCCAATAGCGAAGACGTTCTACAAATACATCCACGTTCTTTACTACAGAATCCAGTCCTATGGTGCCGCGAAAGAGGGCCTCGTACGTGGGATAGAAAACGCTCTCAACGATGTCTTGTCCTATCCAGTATACGCGATGCGGTCGTAACGGATGCAGTGGTTCTCGCTGGTCATGCTTGTCCATCTCCAAGGCGGAAAGGTACTCATCGACCAACTCCGGCGTTTGCTGGAAGAGCAAGACAGCTGTGTGTACCCTCGGGTTGCATTCGATTGGGTATATGATTGGCTTTTGCGCATCGCCGTCGTGGTCTTGACTGTGGCGAACGAGAAAGTCAAAACTCACATGTCCGGTCCAGGAAGCTCCTCCTGCGCTAGCCACTCGCTTGGTGAATTCGAGCATCGCGCTACTCAACGGTGATGAACTGGGGAGCGCGGTGTAATGCATTAATAGCTCCGATGACGGACACGCAACAAAGGCCCGCACTTGGCCTCGAATAACAAGAGCATGCGTGCAGAATTCGTCGCCCTTGATGTACTCTTGCACGATGAAGTTGGTGTCGCGAGTGAAGGGTATGGCCTTGATTCTGGCAATCGTCTCTTCTTCTGTCCGAAAGGGAAGCAGCGGCATGTCATATCTTGCCACATCATTGACGCCAATGGGCTTGACAATGTACTGTGCTCCGCCTGGGCGAAAGGATAGTTGTTGTTTTGTTGCGAGAAAGGCTTGCAGTGCAGATGCGCTGTCAACGCGTTGGGTAACGGGCATCGCGAGTCCAAGAGACCTCACGAGTTCCATGAAAGAGGCCTTGTCATCCATGGTCGCGACATCATCAAAGCCCAGCTGGACCACTTTGGCGGATGTGCGAGATTCCACGATATCTTTTGCTAAGCCATCATGCAACGCACCATGGACGTCTGAGGCCGGGATCCAAAGATCAACGCGCTCCGATCGAACAATCTCGAGCAGCCGCGCTATGTAGGGATCCCTTTCCATCTCGTCTCGGCCTCCAACACTGTGTGTGAACTGCGGTAAAACGTAAAATTTGCGGATTGCTCTGGACGCTCGTCCAGAAGACAAGTGGTAGCGATCTGCACCTACCACGGTGTGGCCTTGCTGGTGCAAAAGACGCGCGATGGCCAGACCCTTGGACATGGACACGCCAGTCACCAGGACCTTCTTGGGTTGCGATGCATTGACTCGAGATTCCCCCCGAAAAAGCGACAAAAGTAGTCCGATCAGTACTGCACTTGTATCGATGGGCAGAAAGATGACGCTGAGGAAGAAGAGGCCAATATTCTTGACGACGTGCCTTGTTGGTGACTCTGCCATGGCGGCCATGGCGTTTATTGATTTTGATATGATTTTCGTTCACATTGATGGCGATTGAAAAGATGCAGAAGGGGATAAACAAAGGCCCTCCAAAAAAAAAAAAGAGAGAAAAATCCAAGGTCGATCCTTCGTTACCGGGACCGGCACGCAACGACAATCACCATCTCTGGTAAGCGACAACAATTTTATCGCTATTTGGAACAATCATGATGTTTATTAAAGTTTGCTAACTTCGAGTAGGCTTGCTATCTGTGCTATTGTATGACATAATCACCAACCAGTTCACGCGTTGCGCTCCTGCTTGCGCATGTTAATGTTGAAAGACTTGGCCAATGCGATCGGATGCGTGCATCTATGACGCATCGGCTGCAGCCAGCCCGACGCAACGGGTAATTTCCACCCCGTCCTGTTTATATTTTTATTCATTGCCGGGTTAGTGAAGACGACTCACCTTGTCCCGAATGCATCAATGTGATGTGGGGGCAAGACATGTGGAATTCGGGAAGGGGAAAAAGGGAGAGGGGTAGGGGAGGTTGACTTACGGGAACACCCGTCGGCTCAAAACTTTTCACCAGAGAGCTTTCGTAGATCAAGGCTGGGTTGCCGCTCGGGTCCTTCTCACCTTGAGTTTCGCCCGTCTCCAGGCCAGTGGACCGAGTTTCGTCTGGGGAGGCGACATTCTTCATTTTCTCCTCAACTTCGGCCCTGACATAGGCAAGGTATGGTGGATTACCGGGCTTGATGACGTTATCTGCCACAAGGGTGGTGCCGGGTTTGACGAAGCCAAGTTCTTCGCAGAGCTTCAAATCTCGCAAGTACAATGGTTTGTAGTGGTCCAGGAACAGCAAATCAATCTGCGTGAAGAGTCCCTGCGTCTTCAACCGACGAAGGGAAGCAGCGCTGTCTCCTACTACCACAGTGACCAAGTCGTCCAAGCCCGCAAGCTCACACAGCCTGCGTATTATCGAGGCGAATTCAGCGTTGTGCTCAAGACAGAAATACTGCGTTCCGCCGGCAGCGCGAACGGCATCTGCGAACAAAATGGCCGAGTAGCCTACATATCCGCCGAGCTCAACCTGCACAAGGGGCATGTTTTCTTAGCATTCAAAGTATGAAGTTGCAAGAGGGAGGGAGGAGAACGAAAGAAGAAAAGAAAGAAAGTAAAAGAGAAATGGCTGGCAAGACGCGACATGGTACGAGCTTCGGAAAGGGGGATGATTTGAGATTCTTACCATGACTTTGGGCTTGGACGAAGCAATTTCTTTGGTGACGATGGCCCCCTTTTCTTGCCCAACGTTCATCAGGTATCTTTTCATGCCAAACTCATCAATGGCTTCCAGGACTTTGCGAGGCGATCCCCGAATGTCCTCGATATCCTGGCGAGAAAGAATGTGATCCAGCAGTTCGGCTTCTCTCCCGTCGTCAAAATAAATCTCCTCCTGCTCAGCATACGCTTTTGCGACATTGAATTCCCGCACGTCGCCCATGATGTTGACGTAAAGATATGGCAGTAGAATTGAATTGTTGTGAGAAGAATCCAAGACCAGGAGAAAGTGAAAAAAAAAAAAAAAGAACTATTCTACGCAGGACTCAAAGGAATCGAACGACATGGATCTGCATCACCGACTACCAATATATTTTTTTTCTCTTATTCTTCTTCTTCTTCTCCAAGTAACGTGGAGAGGGTGGGAAGGGGGGCTGACTACTCCAAGCTGGCTGTTTTAGAAATATTTTGCTGCGTTGTTTGTTATGACCGAATCGCCGGGTGCAGAGGAGGCGGTCCGATCCAGACGACTGTTTGCGTTACTATATCCGTCGCACAGAGTATGCGAAAGTATGCGGAAGTATGCGGATCATAGATCCACCCACCCTTTTCGAGGTGGAGGATGGCATTCCTATCATTCGCCATGCCCAGGCAGCACCGGATTGTGTGAGGCGGCAAGCAAGAAGAAAAAAAGGTGAAACATGCAGTCTAGTGGCAGAGCTTACTACAGTGAGTCCGTAGGCTTCTCGAGGGCTGTCAATGCTGTCATTGTCTCAAATTGGTCATGAGATGAGATGACAAGTAGCATGGGGTCTTGCTAACTGTCGTGTACGAGATCATCCGTTGATCCCAAAAGTATCTGGCCGAACCAATGCCGTTTTCAGCAACCTGGCCGCTTCCCCTTTCCCTCCTTTTTGCTTGCGTGGTGCTCTCTTTTCTTTTTTCTCCCAGACTTCCAGAAAGGGGAACGCAGCGTAGAGGTGCTTATTCACGCTGGACGGGCTTCATGGATCGGTCGAACCGTTACCAGCAACTTTTGACCCCTTGCGTGTCTAATACCCGCACCGAAGCTTCAATCAAGGTTTTCGTCCCTGCGCTAATTTCCCCCATTCAGTCGCTGATCGAATTTCGTGCAATGCCGTTCGTCGATAGTGGCAAGATCCGTTTAAATGTGGATTGAGTGGGCGTCCGACTGACTTTCATGGCTGCCGAGAGCATCATTATGAATCATCAGAGTTTGCGTTTTTGCTCTTTCGGGAACACAGTGAAAGGGGGGTCATGGTAGAGGGGCGTTGATAGCTTCATCACGTATTAAGGGGCAGGTCAGAGTCTTTTTTTTTTTTTTTTTTTTTTTTTTTTTTTTTTTGTTCTTTTTCTTCTTCCTCAAGAGTTCATGTTCAACCATCCTCTTAATCATCGGCCTCGCCATTATTCCTCCCGCCGTTCCTCTTCTCATTGTTCCTAGAAGCACAAAAAGATCTTACTTCATTATATTACTTCTTCTCTCCTAGACCCTTTCCTTCAAAAACAATATTCAGAAATACTCTTTGCAAAAACCCAAAAAAAGAAGAAATTAATTCATAACAATGTCTGACATGAAGGCCACCGTGGAGCCCGTCTCCAACGGGTTTGCAGTCACTGGCTATGAAAAGATCGAGTATGGCTTCGAATTCCTCGACGGGGTATTCAACATTGAGAACCCCCAGCTGTCCAAGTGCTACCAAAAGTGGCAGCGTTGTCTGGCCGTCATGGACTACAACATTTTCACTCTTTACGGAGACGTGATTCAAAGCTACTTTGACCACTATGAGATCAAGCTCACCATCCACAAGACCATGATTGGCGAAAAGGCCAAGACGATGGAGACACTGATGAGCATCGTCGACTCCATGAACGACTTTGGTGTGTTCCGAAAAGAGCCTGTGCTGGTTGTGGGTGGTGGTCTGGTAACAGATGTTGCTGGGTATGTGAAGTGAAGATGATTTTCGTTTTTATTCCTTGATTTTCTCCTCTCATCTCCTGTCACGCCTCGAGTCTTTTGTGTTGGCGTTCACAGCACAAGACAAAAGGTACTACATAACGCTTGCTATAAACCCTTCTTACTAATTCTTTTCCAGCTTCGCATGTGCCTCGTACCGCCGCAACACAAACTACATCCGCATTCCCACCACCGTCATCGGCCTCATTGATGCGTCCGTCTCCATCAAAGTCGCCGTCAACTACGGCGGATACAAGAACCGACTCGGTGCTTACCACGCGCCTCAGCACACCTTTCTGGACTTCACCTTCCTTCGTACCTTGCCCGTTGGGCAAATCCGCAACGGCTTCGCCGAACTCATCAAGATCTCGTCCTGCGCCGACAAGACCACCTTTGACTTGCTCGACAAGTACTGCGAGCAGATCATCACGACGGCCTTTGGGAGACTTGAGAGCTCCGATGAGATCAAGGCGGCCGCTGACAAGATCTGCAAGGCTGGAATCTACGAGATGCTGAAGCTCGAGACTCCCAACTTGCACGAGATTATGCTCGACAGAGTCATTGCCTATGGCCACACGTAAGCGTTTTTTCTACCTCTTTTCCATCCTGTCTCGGCTACAATACGTGCACATAAAACATAGGCATGTAATTTCTCTCGAGAAATCCCCCCCGCTGACTCAACAACAAGCTGGTCTCCCCTCCATGAACTTGTCCCCAACCCCCCCTTGCGCCACGGCCACGCCATCTCCATCGACATGGCCTATTCCGCCACCCTCAGCCGCAAGCGCAATCTCCTCACCCCCGAAGACCACATGCGTCTTCTCCGCCTCTTCTCCCGCGCCGGCCTCTCCATGGACCACCCCCAATTCGACGCCCCCTTACTAGACAAGGCCACGGCCGCCATCCTGCGCACCCGAGACGGCAAGCTCCGCCTCGCCGTGCCCATCAGCCCCCTCGGCGAATGCGTCTTCCTCAACGACGTCTCCCATGAGGAAATGACCGAGGTCCTCCAGATGCACAAGGACATGGTGGCCCAGTTCCCCCGCGAGGGCAGCGGCCTCGACGCCTTTGTCGACGCCAGCGACACGGGATACAACCTGCAAGCCGCCCCCTCGGGCTCCGCCTCCGAGTCCGAGGATCTTCCCTCCTCGGAGAACGAGAACGAAGCCGAGGAGAGCAATTACCATGCCGTCCCGGCCTCGCTGCGCAGCCAGAAGCCCCTCGATGAGGCCATTCTGGGGAACATCTCCGACACGAAGAGGGGGGATGTTGCCGTCAGGGTGTGATGCGCAGGGAGATGATGCCAGAGGAGAACGTTTCTCCATCAGAATTGGGTGTCAGGAGGAATACATATAGAATCGTGATAAAATATCAAGTAAAACTAATGCCTTTTGCCATCTTTTTCTTGTTTTCTCCAGGTGACGTAGGTGTGGACTACCCGTTTTTGCTTCTTGTTCGCGGTGGGTATGTCCATGAGTGCATCTACATATGTACATCCATTATGCATCAAAAATGGTACAGTGGAAGGTTGACAGATTGTTGCACCATGTAGAGGGATCATGTCTTGAATCTTTTATGGTTAACCTAGCAGCCTAACTATCAAATAAGAAAGAAACAAGAAATCTAGAAACCAGAGATTCGAGAAAGAGTAGAAAAAAAAAAAAAAAAGAAAAAAACTATTATCTAGTCTACTAGGTTGTTGTGTTTGTTTAGATACAACATATTGAGCGCGTCAGTGAGGGTCATCGCAGTTCGCAGTTACGATAACCTCTGGAGGTGCAACAATCTTCGGCCTCCCATTACATATACATCAACATTGTACTCGTGCGTGTCTATGTCATTTCTGAGACAGCTGAGAGATCTCCCAATATGCCCTCAGCAGAGCCAACCCACCAACCTGGGTCTCCACTGTCCTCCCTCTTCCTCGATTATTCACATCGTCGGCACGTCTGTCCGCCGCTCGACCGACTAGCATCTCCTCCACAGCTTGATGCCCCGGAACTCCTACAACACCGGTCCGCACGGTCGGATCAGGCCGTATCAGCTCTTCCTCGCGATTTCGGGCCTTGGAGATATCCATACCAGGTTCTCGTGTACCGTGGAGGCCCCAGATTGGTTCCAGTGGTGTGCCTTTGTTGCGGTGATCGGTCATGTGGAATTTCAAAGATTTCATGCGGATTGACGACGGGGAGGATGAAGCTGGGCCAGCGGCATGCTGGTGGAAGATGCTGCCCCCCCACCACATACCAAATCGTCCTGCGGCGTCTCGAGTTGCCAATGCGGCATCCGTATTATGCTTTACCCAGCCCAGGTATGCGAGGCACGACTTTTCATGAGCTATTCGGACTTTGGTGACTTGGTCAATATCGATCTTTGCGTGGCGCTCGAGCTCGGCGTGGTCAATAGGCGCACAAAACGCCGTGAGGTGATGGAAAAAGATGCCCTTAAAGGTTTGCTGATCTTGCGAGCAGTCGCCCGGTGCGTCGCACGGCTCCTCGAGAATACCATAGCGACCGAGTCCTCGCCAGGTCGGGAGCTTCTGGCCTTGACGCGGGTCCTCGATGTTGTCGATGGGCACGTTTTTGACGAGATCCCATCCGGTTGCATTGATGACGTTTTGGATGAGATTGTGGCCCTCCTCGAGATAGGAAGGACTGCCCGTCACGATGAAAAGACCTCGCTGACCCGTCAGAATTACGCCCTGGTTGTAGGTGTAGACCATTTCGTCACGCTTGTCGCATTTCACGTTGCCCGGCTTGCTCTTGTCGATGTGGAATCCGTCGACGAATAGGCCCTGGCTATTGGTCATGTTGATATCCTTCAGCCACTTGTAGCCCGTGATAGCAGCAGTCAGATAAACGGGATTGTCTGTCGCCAGACCATTGCTCTCGGCCCAGCTCTGATTGACTTTGTCCTCGGGGAAATTCTTATACATGGATGCGGATGCCGAAATCCACAACTCATTTGTGATGGCGTTCTTGTAAGGCTCTTGCCTTGGGTTCCACACCATACCGCCACCACAGAGAGCGGTAGTCCATCCCTTGGTGGCAAAGTCCCAAAAGGCACGAGCTCGATGCGCAAATGCACAGGTCCAATGATTTCCATGCCATGATATAGTCCCTATGGCCGGATTGAGCGTCGTTGGTACGCTCAAACAGTTCTGTTCTCGCTTTGCATAATGCAACGTTGAGTGAAGTCGTATAAACTTGATGGTCTCTAGCCAACCAAGGACAACCCATAGAACATCGTCGTATGCCTTATGATTTTGTATTCTTATCAGCACAGACTTTACATTAGCAGCAGGGGTTGCGGCAAGACAAATTCAAGCATACCTGTTCCATGATGGCGGCGGTGTTTTGACCAAAGAAATAGTGGGTGACATGGGCGAAAAGAGAAGAGATGAGCTGTTCCTTTTCATTCCAATCATGGTCTCGCTCCAAGGAATCGAGCGATTTAGACAAGGTGCCAAGAGTGCCCGAGATGACGGTCTCGACAACTGCTCCGGTCCAGTCAATGGAATTGGGCCAGGTGCCAGCGACCGGGTCAAAGTAGCTGTTTTGCAAAAAGGCCAGAGCATTGAAAATATTGCCTAGCACCGATGAATTGTCTGTAACGACCGGGACTGCATTTTGAACGCCATGAAAGAATTCTTTGACGGGTCGACAGTCGTTGGGTGCTTTTTGATGAAACACAGAGCACAACGTGGTTTCCCTTGTAGGATTGACACTCGCCGCACTGAATGGGAGGGAGCAGCAGACGCCCAATGCGACTAGAAAGGAACGGCAAAGCATCTGGTCTCGTCTCGCCGTGGTTGACTATCGAGGATCAGACAAGACAAGACAGCGCGGGTGGTTGGTTCTTCTTTGTCCAGCAATCAAGATGCTCACGGAGCCGGCTCAGACGGCACTCTTATACAAGAGCGTAGTTGTCTTTCGAGAGTCGTTGTCTTTCGAGCGACGTTCGTATCATGAGGTTTGCCATTCAGATCAAATAGCGGAAGCGTAAGTCGATCCCAAAGTCGATCCCGTGAGGAATTGCGCGTGGTGATAGCCGCGGTAGTAGTGGTCGAGTGACGAAAACAAGTTACACATGGGAGCGGTGGTGGGAGGGACAGACTGCGAAGTGTTGTGCGTTCAATATGTAGCCCTCGAGAAAAAAACCTCGAGAAAAACAGTACCCCTTCCAAACGAGAGAAGAGAAAAATTAAAAAAAAATTTAAAAAAAAAAAAAACCCTTCCAAACGAGGGAAGAGAAAAATAAAAAGAAAAAGCCCCCTTCCAAAAGAGAGAAAAAAAAGAAGAAGAAAAGCCATCGAAAAAGCCTCCAATCGGTGAAGGCTTTGTGATCGTATGGCCATCGCCAAAAGTCGCCTAAATGCAACGCCAACGCGACCAATGGACGCCACCGTCCCGCCTTTGTCCCTGTGGCCATTTGGCCTCTTGGGAATGGCTGCGAGGATGCGATTGATGTTGATCCGTCATGTCCAGGAACAAGGTGCAGGAAGATGCGGGATGATGCAGGATGATGCAGCACGATATGCGAAGATGTGGGAAGAGAGTCAGCAGTATGGAGTCAGACGTCCTGAAGCACGACGGACACAAGCACGGAAACAAGGACGGCTGTCAGGCACAAGCACGCCCCGCGTCACAAGACCCCGTCATTCTGCCAGCACCTGCATGCGGGTGGGTCGGGCGGTGGGCGTCTTCTGAGGTCTGAGGCGGCATGGACGGTCCAATCACTGAACACTGCTGACTGCCATGTGGGGCCAGACTGCTCACGCTTAGCTCCACCCTGGTTTGTTTACTTTCTGTGCCCCTGGCACCAACCAGAGCGCGCCCTGCCGACCAAGAATCGATTTACCTCTGCTTGCTACGCGCTGCCCACCAACTTCTTTGTACCTGTTGACTTGCACGCTTCAACAGCAGATTTCAGATTTCCATGTCCTGCGTCTTGCTCCTTGCGTCTTGCGTTTTGCAGTCATTCTCGCCTTAGCACCAGAAGGAAGCCCTTTCCACCATGAATTGAGAAGAGCAAGGCCCTTCTCATAGAGCATTGATTTCTTCGCCAGTACCCTTGTATTTGCCTTACACGTCTGGCAAGCACACAGGTGACAGAACACGCCGTTATTGCGCATGCCTCCGACGCGCTGCACAAAAAAATATTCGCATCCCATCCGTCAAGACTCGAGCACCGCGTCTCTGGCGTAGCGCCGCTCACCTCAGCTCACCTCAGCCATGGAAAACGACGCCGTACATCGCTATCGTTCGCGCATCCTTAGAGAAATGAATGCAAATCGCGCAAATCCTTTCAACTCTCCTCCTTCCTCGACCGGCTCCCATGGAACCGTCACCATGTCTTCGCTATTCTCCGATCCAGACGGCGAGTCGACCCGACGGCTCAATCAAGACATTGCTCGAGTGACTGCTCCCAAGAAGCTTGCCGTCAATTATGATGCCGCCCACCGCAAGTGGCCTGAATACTTTTCCAAGCCCAAATCCAACACCAACGACGCGCACATGTTCAAGGACGGGAATGATCGTGATGACGTCGCCACTAGCACCATCGCCACCACCGAGGCCCGGCCCTGGAAGACACAGCTCAAAGAGAACAAGCCGCTTGTTTCCAATGTCAAATTCACAGTAGACGACTCTACTCGGGACATTTGGCCCGCTGCTTCCAAGACGCGTGCCGAAATGCAGGCCCGCGTTGATAACGAGTCAGACAATTCATCCATACTCGGCCAATCCCCTAGTCGGCCTCTTTCATATTATGGTACGGGAAGGCCTCAGAAACAACAACAGCAGCAGCATCATCATCAACAACAACAACAGGAACAACAAAACAAAAGTCATCACTCAAAGTCGCAAACTCGAACCCCTTCAGCTCAGCCTGTACCGTCTCGACAACGTCGCTCATCAATAACAAACGCACTCCAGCGTCTACAACGAGCCTCTCTTAGCCCCGGAGATGGCAATCGTGAGTCCCCCAACGCGTCCTCGGCCAAGTCAAGCTTGACCGCCGTGCCCTCATCCCCCGTCTCTATGGCCAGTCCGGGTCATAATACGTCAAACGCACGGTCATTTTTCATGCCCGACGTCTCCCACCTTGGCGACTTTGTTACGGGTACTCTCAAATTCAGCGGCTCCATGAAGAATGGTGTCCCAATCTTTGTCAAGCATGGCAAGGTTCATGATAGCCAGGAGAGACCCGCTGCCAAGTCGCATGCACATGTCGATGCCATCAAAGTTCCAGAAGACGAGGAGAAGATCTTTGTCTCCATGGATATGATTCGCGACGAGATTGTTTCCCTACAGGCTGCGCATGACAAGGTTCAGGAATATGCAGAGGGTCTGCAGCTGCAAGTGGAGAGACTCGAAGCTCAGCTCCGTCACGGCAAATTTGACGGTGGGTACGATGAGAGCGAGAAATTGAGGTTGCAAAAGAATAGTAAGTCCAAAGGGGCCTCGAGCTAAGGCGCATTCGCACGATTCACATTTAACATGTACCTTTGTTCTCTAGGACTAGAACTGGAGGTTGCGGCATTGCAAGCCCGCTTGGATGAGGCATCGCGAAAACTAAGCACCAACGAAATAAAAAGCGAATCTGTCGCACATGAGCGGGACAGGGCTATCACTAGGCTGCAGGAAGCTTGCGAGGATATCAGCAAGCTGACTCGAAAATTGGGTGTCAGAGAAAAGGAGCTTTCCACGTCACAGAAACGGCTCGAGTCCACGGAGCAGATGCGCCATGACAATGACACTCTACGCCGTGATCTTGTTTCGCTCAAGCATAGCCGTGATGCGCTGGAGCTGGACAACTCGTCACTTCGTACCGACAACGAGAATCTTCGAAAAGAGCATCAGCGCCTGCGGGATGAAGTTCATGCTCTACGCACTAACAAAACTGCCCTTGGCGATGATGACTCCCGCGCGGCCGAGAACAAGTCCCTTCGCTCCGCCAATGACAGATTGACAGAGGAGAACGAGGAACTTCGCGAAAACCTCGATGACGCCCAGCACGAGCTCGACGCTGCGCGCGAGGAGATAGAATCACTTCGAGCCAAGCTTGACACGATCGCGCAGGAAAAGTCGGCCGTTCAGGAAGATAATGCGTCTCTGGTTCGCCACAACGAAAAGTATTTCAACGAAAACAAGCTTCTGCGCCGTGAGAACTCAGGTTTTGAGCGCAGCGTTCACGATCTGCATGAAGAAAACCTGAAGATTAAGGACGAAGTCATTCTCCTCAAGCAACGGCTCGTCAATTTGGAAGCTCTGCCTCAGGACGACGTTCCGGGTCCTGTTGAGGCGACAACGGACGAGAACATGACGTCGGCTTACTTCGTGCCCGACATCACTGTCAAGAAACATGAGTCGCGTCCCGAAGACGCTACAGGGACAGAGAAAATACCAGCCCTGCCGGAGGTGACATCTCATGGCTATACAGTCGACCAAGACACGCGCCAGATGACTCGACGAGCCAGCAGCGATGGTAGACAGCGATCCCGAAGCAGAACTCGAGCAGCGTCCAAGGGCGTTGCGTTTTCCATACCCGAGAAATCAGGGGCTCGCAACAAGAACAGCAACAGCAACAGCAACAGCAGCAACATTGTGGCCAACCAGGGTAGCAAGCGCAAGCAAGTCACTGATCATCGTTCTGTCAAGGGTCCTTCAACTGCAGAACTAGATCTGACTACTGAAAACGATGAAACAACGGGAGGGTTCCAGTCTGAGGATTTCACGAACCAAGACGCTGCCATCTCGCTCAACTTCTCCTTGAAAGATGCACAATTCCCGCCATTCAACCAAGACGTAACTGCACAGAGCAAAGCCTCTCGTCGTGGCAGCAGTTCGCGACCTGCGCAGAAGTACAGTGTAAAGGACGACGTTACCAGCGGACCCAACAAGTCGGCCCATGCCGAGTCCGAGTCCTGCCCTGCGCTGTCAACAGATGCACGTCGTGTGCTGGACGACCTGTATCATCACAGCTGTAGCAACTGCATAGTCTGCACACGCATCACGTCCCACCGCGGAGTTGTGTCCTCGTCTGAGGCTGCTTCAGGCAAGAAGCGCGTTAGTGTACCGCGTCCTGTGCCTGCTACGGATCGCAACCTAACGGGCGACGACCTCACGATGCGGCCGTCACAGGCGCCCGGCCATGCCCTGGCCTTGGTAATCAAGGGACTCGAGGACGAAGCACAGCACTTGCAGCTGGAACTTACCCGTCTACAAGCACAGTACAATGGAAAGGACAAGGCCGTTGGCCGCCGTGAGCGACTACACATGGCTGAATCCATCCGAACGCTCCTGAAGCGCGTGGAAGTCAAGAATGACCAGATTTACAGCTTGTACGATGTCCTAGAAGGACAAAAGGCCGCTGGCCAAGCAATGACAGAGGAAGAAGTCGAAATGACGGTCTTGAACATTACAGGCATGACAGTACGTGATGTCACTGGTGGAAGCGAACAATTTCCCACATGGGAGGGCATTCAGGAACCCGTGTTAGCATGAGGATGTTTTTCTTTTTCTTGTTGAGTTTTTTTAATCCTTCTGTCTTTCTGTTGATTTTTCTCGTGGCTTTTGAAAACAGCACCAACTCTCATTCTTGTCAATTATGAGCGAATACGTATCAGTCTTTTTTGTTTTGTTATATTTGGAACATGCAGTGACTTAGTCATGGGGACCCGGGGCGGTCACAGTCGGTGTTTGGAATGACGTCCACATGATGGATATGCTGTTTTTTTTTTTTTCACCTGTTTTTTATTTGAAGCTTTTCAATTCCTTTTTTTCCTGAGTCCTTTTCTTTCCCTCTCTTTCTCTCTCTTATTCCCTTTCCTTATTCTACTCTTCTTCCCGCTCATCTTCTCCTTATTCTTCTTGTGCGCGCCCTTCGAAAAAGTCAGGGTATTACTGTGTGGGCATGGCGGTTTTTTTCTTTTTTTTTTTTTTTTCCTTTTCGGACGAGGGTCTTGCTCTTGAATTGTTGGGTACAATTTTGTTGTTATGGCTAGTCTGTGTGTGCGTCTGCGTAGTGTAGTGTACATGGAGCATGATGAAATGAAATGGGTGCGTTTCTTTGGCATGTTTTTGCCAGTCTAGATACGTGTTTCTTCGTACCGGAGTTGCCGTACAGGACAGCTCCTGCCTTATTTTTCACGGGTTGTGCCGCCTACTTCGATTGACTCGAGATATTCTGCATGCATATGTATGTACATATGTATGTATGTGGTTTTTGTAGAGTCCCAGGCAGTTTCCACGTGTGCGTCGTTGTGACGGATATATCACTGAACTGCTTCTTGCTGGTCATGTACTGGCGTAGAATCAACAGCGGTCGGGTCGTATTATCGTTTGTTGCGTTTCTGTCGTTATTTTTGGTTTGCCCCCCCCCCCCTTTTATTTTTTTTTCGTGCAAAATAATATAGGAAGTGGGAGAGAAGACGAGGAGAATATAGTTCAATAGAATAAAGAAACGAAGAAGAAGAGAAGAAGGACAAAAGTTGTATATTAAGATAT
>SRPW01000769.1:0-15776 GCA_018360225.1 Claviceps pusilla | reverse complement strand
GAAAAAAAAAAAAAATAATAGGGGAAGAATAAAGAAGGTTTAATAGGTTAGTGATTAAGTAAAAGATAATATACCTAATATTAGAGTTGCTATTTATTAGTAAGTCCTAGTATCTATACTTTAATCTAGTAGTAGGGATACTGTTAAGGTAGTACGCTTGCCTCCCTATCTAAAGAATCCTTATTTTCTAAGATACCTCTTAAAAGAGGGGTTTTATTAGAATAGGAAACTATTTAATTAGATATATTATAATTAGCATTTAATAGAAGTAGGGCTATAAGTTTATTATTTAAGTTTATTAAAGTTATACTATAACTAGCTAGTTAATGTAGCTAGTTATTAGTAGAGAAAGTCTATTAACTATTACTATTAAGAATAAACTTCTTAATATAATCTCTATTAACTATTTTATTAAGAATAATTCTATTTAAAGTTTAGAGCCTATATGCTTTTATAATTAGTGCCTAACTATAGACTTAGAAAGGGCTATTCTATTTTATTATTAATTTCCTAGTTAAGAATATATTTATTACATAATATATATTATATATAAGAATAAGATCCCTTAGAACTAATTAATTAGACTTCTTATAAATAAAGGCTACTTATTTTTTATTAGTCCTAGCTATAAGTTATTATTAAAACTAAAGTACCTTTTTCTATATAGCTGTAATATCTATATTCTTCTAGTTAAGAATGCAGACCCTAGCTTTAAAAAGGTTCTATACTATAGTTACCTTATCCTAGTTAATAAGTTACTAGGTTAGAAATTCTACTTTAAGAGGCAGTAAAGGTTTTTATCTATAAATAAGGTAAAAGGCTAATTAACTATAAGAGGACCTAATTATAATATAATTAGTAAGGAGAGCTTATTTAAGATACTTTAGCTATTTCCTATCTAAACTACTTAATTTAGTAAGTATAGAAGCTAGGGACTAATGCTTTACTTTTATAAGGCTATTTGCTTTAGGGTTATAGCTAAAGGTCTATATACCTTATATGCTAAGCTATACTAGGGTATTGCTAAGCTTCTCTCTTATCTCTAGACCTTTATTATAGATAATAAATAGTATTAATCTAAATTTACTAATTAAAGTATTAAGAAAGCAGTAAATAGCTTCTATTATAGTAGTGCAAACTAGTTTAGCTTTAATCTATTCTATAAGGTTATATTAAGCTTTTAGAAGGTACTTATACCTATAATTAAATAGTAAGTGTTAAGTGTTAATATATATCTTACTTATAGGGTTGCCTAGAGTAATAGGTATTGCAAGCTTATAAGGGCACTATAGTGTAAATATTTAGTATACTTTATAGTATTATAGCATTTCCTATATAGTATCCTATATTTCTCTCTAGTAGTACCTTTATTATACTACTTAGTAGACTACTTCTATTTCCTTATAAGCTATTAAAAGGTAAATCTTTTTAATAATAAACTACTACTTATTTAGGTTATTAATAATAAATACTAGGCCCTTTAGAAGGCCTATAAGTCTTTTATAAAGCTTAGCACTATTAATAAAAAAACATAATGCCTTTCTCTTTAATACCCTAAACTTCTTTACTAAGTAATTAAATAGTTTATTTAAGGTTATAAGGTAAGAAATAATTTACTACAACTTAAAGGTATAGTAGGTAGTATCTACCTCCCTAAGTTAATTAGTATAAAGCTATAAATTAATAAATTACTTAATATCTTCCTTAATAACCCTATTAAGGTTATTAAATAGCTTAAAACCTTTTTAAGATAACCTATTAGCAGCTAAATATTGCTTTTTAGGGATATATTAGACCTTAAAGTTAAATAGAAGGATATAGCTAAGCTAATAGGTAATAATAGTACTAGAGATATTATTAATAGCACCTTAAAGTTAATACTTTAAAACTATTAAATTAGTTTTTAGAATAAAAGGTATACTAAAGAGGTAAATTTAAAGCCTATAAAGGGCATAAAGTAGAGCCTAATATTCCTATTTAGTTATATTATATTTAATTTCTATATTATTTTATATACCGCTTTTAAACTATATAGGATATTGCTTATTATTAACCTTTTATAATAGCGTAGCACCCTAACTAATATTACTAGTATTAACTATAAGTATAATATTACTATAACTATTAAATAGATTAATTAATTATAACGTTAGAGTAGTTATAATAGCATTAATAACTTTTCTTATTATTTCTTTATATTTTAGACCCTATTTCTAAGCAGTGTTTTTATATAGGAAATATACTAAGAGTAATATAATTATAGCAAAATAAGGTATTTAAAGATAGTAAAAAGTAGTAAGACTAAGGAAAGAGCATATATCCCTTATATTTTAATAAGTAACCTATTTCTTAAGCTTAATAATCTTTTTTTTAGTAGGCTTATGCTTATATATACTATAAATATAGCTAATAACTATAGCTATAGGTTAATAGAATTTACTCTTAATAGTAGATATAGTGTAACTAGTAAGCTCTAGGTTTAAAAGCATATTATTTAAATTAATTAAATACTTTATAATATATTTTTAGACTCTAGGTAGGATTTTAGCATTATTATATATAGTAATAGGTCCTTTTACTATAATGTTATTAAGAAAGGGTGTATATACTTAGGGTATTAAGTTAAAGAGAATACACCTTATAATCCTAATAAATTATATAACTAAATTTATAGCTTCTTAAGGCAGGCAATATAACCTTAAGAGCCTAATTAAAGTTATAATTATAGTAAGGTCCTAACTTACTATAGCTAGTTTTACTTAGTTATATTTAGAGAGAAAATTAATAAGAGAGAGCATTTTATATATTAAAAATTCTTTACTAAATGCTTTAGCACCCTATAAAATGCTTATATCCCTAATTATAATACTATTATACTTTATTATAGATAGGATTAACCTAATCCCCCTATTTTTCTTTATAATAAGGAAATAAGGGTTCTAATAGGAACTATAAAATTCTTCTAGTAAACTATAATCTAACTTTTTCTTTAATAACTTAACTAATTTTAACTAAAGGGTAAGGGGAATAGGAATAAACTAAGCTTACTAAGCTAAATGCTTTATAACTTTAATAACTTAGGGTAGTGTAATAAGAGAGTTAACCTTACTAATATATAATAAGTCCTAACCTAAAGTAGCCTCCTTATTACTAAGGATTTCCTTAAAAATATTAAGTTCTTAAGGTATAAGATATTTCTCTATTATAGTAACTATTTAATTAAGTCTTTCTTAAGTTAAATAAAACCCCTAAAGGTATTTAGAAAACTATTTTATAATAAATTCCTTATATTTCCTATTAGTATTAAGGCGTTTCTTAACTATATTCTATTTCTTTATTTTCTATTTTAAATCTCTTTTAAGGACTAATTTATTAAAGGGAATGTTATTAAGGGGGTGTACCTTTTAGCTAATATGCTTATATATAGTATTTACCTTTAGATTAGATATTTATATTTATTAAGATAGTTAGATTTCCTTAGTAGTAGTATTTAATTAGGCTTTCTAGCTTTTAAAAGCTTACTTAAAGATAAGCGCTAGAACCTTATCCCCTTTCTCTTCTATAATTAGCACTAGAATTTTATCTTTTTCTAATTTAAATTTTATCTTTTCTTTAACTATCTAATTAGGAGCTTCTATTTTCTTATTTTTATTCTCTTAGTGTATTATAAATAAATTAACTATAACTTTAGATAGTAAAGCTTTATTAACTATATTCTATATAACTAAGCTAGCTACTTAAGATATAACTATAATATTTCTAAAATAGCATTTTATTCTTAATTCCCTAGGGCTTTAACTATAATTAAATAATACTTATACTTAATAAATAAATAGTATGCCTAAGATTAAGGGGACTAAGACTATATTAGGTATAATATAAAAGCAAACTAGTATTTAAATATTTCTAAGGAAGAGCTTTATATAAACTTTACCTTTAAGCTTAATAGTATTGTTTAAGTAGGAGGTACTATTAGTATTAATATTTATTAGGTATACCTTTAAACTAGCTTTATAAGTAAATTCTTCTATAATTAGGTTCTCTTATAACCTATAATTAATTAAAGCTAGTATTAATAGACCTTTTAGGTCTTTAAGTTAGACTTATAGGTAAGAGAGATCTTATAAGTAGCCTACTACTATATATAGGTAAATAACTCTATAAGATCTCTCCCCCTTATTTAGCTTTTAATTAATTTATACTAAGTGGGATTATATATAATTAAATAAATTATAGCCTAGTTAAAGTAAATTAGTATAAAGAGTTATTAATTCTAGTTTATTTTGCAGCTACTTTTTTAAGGCACTGCTAACTTTAACTATAGAATTACTAACTTATTATATAGTAAGTTTATTAGCATTCTCTTTCTCTTATTACTTTATAAGTTTAGTTATAGTTTTAATAACCTAGGTTATTATCCTTTAATTAAATAATTTAGGTATTTTCTAATGTTAATATTCTTAAGGTTAAATTAATCTAGCTAACTTAAATAACCTATTATAGTAAAACACTTCCTTAATCCCCTTAGTATAGGCAGTATACTTACTAGTAGCTAATCTAGCTAATAATAGGAAGAGCTTAAAGAGGTTATATAAGCTTACGCCTACCTTTTTACTAAAGACCTTCTTATAAAGCTAAGTAATAAAACAGTCTTATAGTGTCCCTTTCCTATTGCCTATAATGCCTAAGTCTTCTTTCCTAAATTACCTTATAAAGGTTAGCTATAATTTTTTATTAATTAAGGGTTTATTAAGAATCTCTTTAACCTATACTCTTTTTAGCGTATTAATATTAATAGCTATATTAGTTAGGCTAGTATCTTTAACCCTTTCTAGGGTTATTACTTTAGTTATAAGCTATAGCTCTCTTAGTAGTACCTTAGTAAGTATAGGCCTTTATTGCTTAGGTTTATAAAGTAAAAGGTTTAATTGCTTAGTAATATTATTAAAGACTTTTTTCTTATTAATTAATATAACTTAATAGTTTATAAGGATATCCTTATACTTTAGTATCTAGTCTATAAGGTAATTAATAGTATAATCTTTAAAATACTAAACCTAAAAAATAGCTAAATAATAAATATAACTCTTAGTATTAAGGAATAGGTTATAAAGTATAGGGAGAACTTAGTACTTTAGTAAATTATCTTTAATTATAAGAATTTAAGCTTAGGAGTTATATTATACAAACCTAACCTTCTAATTATATTTTAAGAAGTTATAATAATTAGGGTAATAGCCTTCTTTATTATAGTAAAAGCAGCGGTTAAACTAACGTCTATAGGCGCTAAAGATATTTAAGTGGATATTAAGGTACTTCTATTACTCCCTAGCTTATATAGTATTATAGGATATAAGATATAAAAAGCTTAGCCTCTTATTTATATAATATAAGGGATTATATAGTTACGCTTACCCTTAAAGCATAGCAATCTATAGTTCTTTTAGCTTTTTTACTAAAGTGTTAATCTAGCCCTTATAGTTATTATTTTCCCTACTATTTTAGAATGTTAACTAGAATAAATTAGCTAGTTTAACTCTTTTTATTTAGGTTTTATTATTAGTAAAAGGGGCTAGCTAAAAGACTTTTTTATAATTAAATAGTTAATTATTAAAGTAAGTGTTAATAGTCTTAGCTAGGTTATAATTCTTAAGCTATAGGCATATCTTTATATAATTATTTAGCTTAGTTTATAAGGTTCTATAACTCTTATAAATAAATAATTCTTTACTAATTCCTTACTTATTTATAAAGCTAATAATAATTTAACTAAAAATAGCTTTATAAATATATATAGATTACACTAAGAGAGTCTTCTAATTATTAAGGAATGCTTTTAATATTAGCGCTTAGTGCTACTATAGCTATAAGTAAGTATTAGAGAATATTTAAGGGCATTATATATTAAGCTTCTTAAGCTAATTTATTACACTTTTAGTTCTTTCCTAAGGAGTAGCTTAATACTAAAGGAGTAATACTTCCTTAGCCTCTTCCTAAGTATATATAGTTATAAGGGTTTTAATATTCTTATAAAGCTTAAGAGTAACTTCTTTTTTAAGCATTTAGCATTACTTATTATTAGAAAGACTAAGGGTATATATCTTTACTTTAAAGTCCTTTAAGAAGTTAATAATATCTTCTCCTATAAATTAATCTATACTATAGTTACTTTAAAGGGATATAAAAGCACTTTACCTACTTAGGGTTTCCTTAAGAAGCTTAGTAAAAACCTTTAAGTTAAATCCTTTAATAGTACTAGTAAAAGTAGTTATAATAGTAGAAGAAGGGTTTTTAATATAAGGTAGGACTAGGCTTAGTTACTCTATACTAACTTAGTTAAAAGAAAAAGAAGATAAAGTTAATAATACTTACTTAAGTTAATCTTTAGGGCTAATATTATTAGATATAGGTATAAGCAATAAGTAAATTAATTAATTAGGAGGCTTCTTCTTACTTATACTTTCTTCTTTATAAACCTAGCTATATTATTATTTAATAAGCTTAACTAAGTCACTATCCTTATTAACTCTATAAACTAAAACTAGAATTCTAATAAGAGTGCTTTAAGTTATAAATAAAACAATACCTATAATAAAGGTAACTATATAAAATCTAGTAAGATTAGGTATAATTAAATAATCTATAGTTTTATTTATTTTAGTAAGAGGGGGACTAGCATCCTAAGTAGGTTTTAATAAAACCTTTAGTAAGCTCTTTCTCTTTTTTAATAAGTTAGCTTTATAGCTTTAAACTCTAAAGACTAATAACTTTAATTCCATTAAGTATAATCTTAGAGTAGGTAATTTCTTACACTAATTAAGTTTTAAACTATCTTTATACTTTTAATTAAATAATTTAGAAGTCTTATAACGGTTTTTTTATAGTTTCTTATCTTAGTTTTATAAGTCTAGTTAGTTATAATAAGGTCTAACTCTAGATTATAGCCTTTAATTATACATTATTGTCTCTACACAACAAAACAGATTATATAAAGGCTACTTAACTTACTCTGCCTAAGCAAAACCACTATTTATAATAGGGGAAAAAGAATATACACTACACACTTAAAAGTAAAGGGCATACATATAACTAAAGCTATCCCTATTATATTCTAGATTTCTTATATATATAGATTTAGCTCTAGGTTATTAAAACTATATAAAAGAGGGGTAATTAAATAGCTCTTTATCTAATTAAATAGTTTAAGTTATTAAAGACTAAAATAATAATATTCTTAGAATAAAATATAGATAATTATACTATAGTAGTAACTAGGATTATAATAATTAATAGTATTGTAGCAATAGGTGCTTCTACACCTATACCTTAGAAAAGAAAAACAGGAAACAGATAGGTTTCTAACTATCTAAGGGCTTAGAACCTATTTATATTATTTAATTAGATGGTTTAACTACACCGTACTAAGGTCTCACTCCTTTAGCCGCCACAATGCCTTCTTCCAAATGACCGCGGACCAAATCCCTTCTCCCGCGACACAATATTTAGTATAAAACTAATGTAAAGTTAGAGAGGCTTTAAAGAATAATAAGCTAGTAACTATGCTTACTAAGTAGCTTATATTAATAAGGCATATCCCTTAGTTTTAGCTTATAAAAAGCTTATAAAATTAATAGGCTAAGGATATTAAAAACCTAATACTATATAGTACCTAGCGTAGTATAGGTATAGAGATAGTGGGAAGCTATATAGATATTATAGCTAGTATAGATTATTAGGATATATAATTTATTTTTAAAGAAAAATAAATATAGTAATTAAAAAGATAGAAAATAGGTATAGTATACTTACACTAGCCCTAAGCCTATACCCCCCTAGCCTTTAGCTTCCCTTTTTCCTTCTTTACCCCCCCCCCCTTCTTTTCTATCTTTTTCTCTCCCTTTACTACTTTCTTTATATAGCCCTATATAGTAACTATAGTAAGCCTATTTTATAGAATATTATTTAGTTTCTTTAGTATATTAGTAATATAGTAAGTCTATAGTAATAGCTTATACTTAACTAAGGTTAAAGCTAAGGCTACTATAATACTACTACTAACCTATATTATTATATTAGTAAATAAGCTTACCTACTTTATAAGTTAAACTACCTTTTTTTAAATAATATTATACTTTATAGCCTAGTTATATATTAGTATTATATTAGTATTATAGTAAAACTATATCTTAGCTACCTTATATTTATATTAATAAACTCTTTAAAGGCATAGAGGTTTTATATATTTATAACATATTTAATAGCCTTTTAATATAATATAATATTTAAATTTAGCTATAAAACTAATTAGCTACTACCTAGCTACTAATATAAATAATAAATATAATACTTATACCTAAATAAGTTTTTTTTACTTTTATATACCTAAAGTATACATTATTAGTATCTATTTAAATTAGTAATAGGAGTGGTATAGGTTAGAAAGGAGTACTAACCTTTAGTGCTATAGCACTATTTTTTAATATTTTTAGCTTATATTAGGTAAGCTTTATAGGGCTAGGTTTATAATTAGCCTAGCTATATAAAGGTTAGTAGTAGTAGTATATTAGGAAGGGACTAGTACTTACTCTAAGTATAATAATTAATTTTATTATAAGAGTAGGTAGTATCTTTAATAATACTATAGTTAGTTTAGGGTAGTAATAGGGTAGCACTACTATAAAAAGAGAAATAGAGATATATTTATAATAAAAGTAATAAATAAAAAAGAAAGAAAGAAGAGAAAAGCCTAAAAATAAGGAAAAAAGAGTAAATATAGTATTTCTTTCTTTTTTTATTATATAACTAATAAATAGCTAATAGTTAGTTTAATAATAGCTAGCTACTAGCTAATATAGCTAATGCTATAAAGGTATAGAAGCTAAAGAAAGGTTTTAAATAAAAAGGTAGTAACCTAGGGGAATTAGCTAGGGACTAGTATAAAAGATAGGCTAAGCGCTTAAGGTAACTTACTATAACTTATAGACTACCCCTATAGGTAATCTGTATTATTACTATGCCTTTACTAACTTAGTCTAATTTCTATTTTATACTATATACTCTCCTATAATACTAGTTAAGTTTAGCTAGTAGTGCACTACTTTTTATAATTAAAACTAGCATAAAGCTACTATAGCTTTACTATAGAATATAGAAAAAGGTTATATATAGGTTTTCCTCCCTATGCTAGGGTTTTTCCTATATAGTTTAAGTAGCGGTGGTACTAGTACTAGGCTTACAAGCCTGACTAGAGTAATAATAATAATAATAATAATTATTATTATTACGTTAGAAGGCCTGTAAGGCCTCTGTCTAGTACTTCTACTTTCTAAATTATATAGAAAAAACCCTAGAATAGGGGGGAAAACCTATATATATTATTTAGTTATCTGCTTACTTAGGCCTATATAGGGCCTATAATAGTCTTTATTATAGAATATAGGTATACTACTTACTAAGCTATATAGCCTTAGTTACTAAAAAAAATAAGTATAATCAGTTTAAGTTTAAGGGAGAGAGTAAGTTTAGTTTAAAGTAAAGTTAGAGCTAAAATAGTTTTAAGGTAATAGTAATAAATAAAAGGTATAATATTATAGTTAGTAAGTTATAATATATATATATAGAAGTAATAATATAGTAATAGTATATAGTTTTATAGGTAAGTAATAGTAATTTTAGTATTAAAATAAGCTAGTATAAGGGCTAAGTAGGGCTTAAAAGGTAGTAAGGGTTACTTAATATATTATATTAATATAACCTAATATAATATAGCTATAATGCTAGCTAACCTTATATATTTATACTATAGTAAGGATATACTCTATAGGAGAGGGTAGTTAGGTATTCTTAATATTTATATTATTACTAAAGGGGTATTAATATAGGTTTAAATATTTTAGTAAAAAGTTACCTTAATAATTATAATAGCTAGCTAGTAGCTATATAGCTAAGTTAATAGTTATATAAAGAGAGGTTAATAATAAATATAAAAAAGAGATAGTTTCTTTATATTTTGTTTTCTTTCCTTTTTTTTATAATAATTAAAGCTTTTAAAGTAAGTTATTTCTTTTTTAATACTTTAGTAAGGGTAGCTTAATATATTCTTTATTAAATAGTATTAAGTCTAGCTTAGTTTTACTAACCTTAGCTTAAATACTAAATAAAAAAAACAAAAATATAATTAATAAATATATAATTTAAGTTTAACTTAAGGGTACTATTAATTTATTAGAATAGGGTATAATTAAGGTATAGCTTTATAAACCTTATGTTACTTATATAGGCATTATTAGTTATTTATTTAGAAATTAAAAAGGTATATCTTTAACTTAAAGTTAATATAGGTTTAGTGCTAATATAATATAAGTATTTTTAAAGCTTATTATAAATATATTTATTGAAGTAAAACTTATTTTAAGGTAAGTAGTAGTAATATATTTATTTAAAAGTAATATAGGGTTTAACTAGGCTTATAGCTAGCTTATATTAATTTATATTAATAAAAGGTAAAGAAGCTTTTTAAAATATAAAGAAATTACTTTAATATTATTATTAATATTACTAAAGAAAATAATAATTTTAATTTCTTAGTAAATATAAGTTTTCTTTAATATAAAGCTATAAATATTAATATAGTATAGGCTAGTAATAATAACCTTTAAAAAGAGATAATATAGCTTATAAAGTAGAATAATAAAGAGAATATAGTAGATTAAGCCCTTAATAAAGTTAGTTTAATTATACTTTTTAAGTAAAAGTACTTAAGTTATTTAAGTTATATTATAGCTATATTAAAGAAGTAAATAATATAAAAAGTAGTATAGGGGTAATATAGGTTAAAATATTAAGCTAGTATTTTATTTATTTTTATTTTATTTTTAGTAAAGATAAATAAAAGGTTATTTATAGTAAGCTTATTATAGCTTTATATAGAGGGTATAGCTATCTTTAGTAAATATATATTATTATTATAATATTTACTAGTAAATATTTATAGTATTTATAGTTATATTAGTAAGTAGGTATATTAAAGCTAACTTAGGTTCCTTATAATACTTTAATTATATAGTATTAAAAGTTTTATTTTTTTAAAATACCTATAATTAGTTAGCTAATATAAAGTAAGGGATTTATTTAGTTTAAAGAAGCTATTATATAAAGTAATAAGCTAAGGGGCTTTAGTTAAGGGCTAAGTAAATATTATAGTAGTTATATATTAAGGGTATATTAAGTTTATAAAGGTAAAAATAGTTATAATTTAAGTAGTTAAAAATAATATAATAGTAATCTTTTATATTATTTTAGTATTAATAAATTAAAAAGTTTACCTTAAGTATATATTAAGTATAAAGAAATACCTTAAGGCTAATATTTTTAGTATATATTTAAATAAGAGTAGCTAACTTATATTTTATAAGGTAGTTATATAGCTATATAGTTTTTTAAATAGTATAGAAGTTAAGCTTATATTTAGCTACTATACAGGTATATTAGGGCTAATATATATATACTACTATATAGTTTTAATACTATTAGGTTTTTTATTTTTATTTAAGTTCTTTAGTTAGTAAAAAGGTATTAAAGTAAGTAGCTAAGTAATAAAATAAAGAACTATAAGTTAAAGGTATAAAGCTATAGTAATAGTATTATTATTATTAAAGGTATTTAGCTATTATAGTATAAATAGCTTAAATTTATTTAGCTATTTTATTAGCCTTAATTCTATTATAATAGTAATAAATATAATAGTTTAGGTAGAGATTAACTAAGAGAATACCTATTTTAGTTTTAACTTAAGTCTATAGTATAGCTTTATAGGCTTTAGTTATAATTTATAAGCATTTAAGCTATTTCTTAGTAAATTCCTTTATAATACCCTTTGTGATGGATTCGAGCTGGAGGCTCGGATCCTTAGCGTAGCAGGAGAGGAGCATGTGCGGCGACCCACCGTACCCATAGGGCAAACCCTACGAACACACATTGTATATAGAATGGGCACGTAGCGGAGGGGGATAGTAGCCTTTCCTTCCTCCTTATGGATAATAATAACTTCATCGACACTAGATTGCAGTCGCCATCTAGGCTAGTCCATAACACCCTTAGCTATACTACTATAGCTTATTAAAGTATAGTATATATCTATATTATAAATAACTAAGCTTTAAATTACTTATATATATAGTAAGTATATATTATAAAGGGGGCATCCCTAGGTTAATACTATAAGGGCTATAAAGGCTAGCTATTACTAAGTAAGCTTTTTTATAACCTTTTTACTATACTCTTTCTAGTAAACCTTATAGTAAATTTATATACCTAGAAACTAGGCAGACTAAACTAGCTAAATTATAGCAGTGCTAAGTTAAACTAAGGTTATAATAGCATAGCAGTAGCGTATAAAGTATAAAAGTTTACTTTTCTATAGGTTAAACTTAAGGCTAGATTTATAGGACTATAGCTTGCAGATTCCCTAGGCGTCTTTGAGGCGGGCCTAGGTCTCCTCCAGTGTAATAGTTAATAATAATAAACCTTTTATTTAATTTTAATAAATAAATAAAAAAAAAGTATTTATAATAATAAAAAATAAATAAAAAATAATAAATATTTAAATAAAAGTTTTAAATATATAGACTTTTAATAAAATAAATAATAAAGAAATTCTTTTTATAAAATATAAAAGCTAAATAGAGAATTTATAATTAGTATTTTTAAATATAATTAGCTAGTTAATTTAAAATTTAAAATTTTTATTTTTTAAGTTTATTTTATTAATATTAAATACTTAATTATAATTAGCTAAGAAAACTTATCTTGGTTAGTAAATTATATTATTAATATTATAATAATATTATTAAATTCTAAATATTGATTTATTATTCAATACCTAAAAAGTAGTAAGGTTAGGAGCTATATAATAAATTTAAGCTAAAGGCTTAAATCCTTAGTAAAGTAAAAAAAAAGTATATAAAATAACCTACTATATTTATAAAGTGAACACTATAAATATATATTATATATAAAGTAAATATATAGTAAAAAGAGAGTAGTCTTTTCTGTCTTTTTATAAATAACTAATTACTTTATTAATACTAAATTATAGTAGCTATTTAAGCTAGTTTATAACACTTTGTTATTAATTTCCTTTATATTACTATAGTACATTTTATTATAAATAGCCTTCTACTAATTATATTTATTAGTAAAGAATTATATAAATCTATTATATATATTAAGTATATACTACTGCCTCTAAGGCTTTATTATTATAAAGATCATATATTTTATATACTAAATAAAATGAAGGGAAATAATATTATTTTAATCAATTTTTATAAAATTTAATAATACTTTTCAAAAAAGGTTTAGTATATTAAAAGTTAAATAATAATAAATTCCTATTTTTAAAATAGTTTCCTAGTAAAAGCTAATACTAATTTAGGTTTTTTTTAAAAAAGGTATTATTTTTCTTAGCTTAAGATAAAATATATAGGGTTGATAAAAATACCCTAATTTTTATACTTATAAACTTTTTATCACCCTATCTTTAAGAATATTATATATACTTAATTTATTAGTATTTTATTAGTATTTTAACCTATTTTATAATATAATAGTTTTAATCTTTAATATTAAATTTACTTTTTTAAAAAAGTATTTAAGCTTAGCTTTATCAATAATACTTTTTACTATATTTTACTTAGTATTAAATATAATAGAATCTATAGAGTTTTAATAAATAAGTTTTTCAAAAGTGATAGGCTTGAAATATATTAAAAGGTTACTATTAATATATCAATATTTAGTAAAAGTTTAGAGGTTTTTAATATTCTTTTATAATAAAAAAAGTTTTTTTTTATTTTTAAAGTTAAAAAAATCTTTGTAAAAAGCTTAAAAATAATAAATTTATTCTCGCCAGTTTTTTATAATAAAGTTAGTAATTTAAGAATCTAAATTAATAGGTAAAAGTTACTAGCTTTTTTTATTATTAATATAAGGTTTATAGTTTTATTATTAGCTTTTATATAGTAAATAGGTATATAAACGAAATAATAATTACTACTACTTATTATAGTTTAGTCTTTAACCTAATCTTAGGCTATATACAAATAGACTGCACTAACTAGCACCCACCCTAGTAATAACTAACTAATATGAATATTAATTAATTAAACCTTAGTAACTTAATTAATTTATATTTTTTTAACTGAATTTATAGCTAGTTAGTATAGCTAGTAAAAAAATTAGAAAATTAGTATAACTATATTGATATTTATAATAACTTCATTAAATTAATATATAATTATTAATCAAGTTATTAAGGTTATAGGTTTAAGTCCTACTAAAACCTAAGCTTGTAAAGACTTATTAATAAAGAGTAAAGTAAGTTCTTTCAAAAAAAGGTATAATATTAGTTAAAGGGGTAGAGAAAGTAAAGCTATATTATTGTTTAGTCTTTAACCTAACTTTAAGCTATATATAAATAAACTATACTAGCTAGCATTTACTTTAGCAATAACTAACCAATATAAATATCAATTAATTAAATTTTACTAACCTAATTAATATATATTCTTTTAACCTAGCTTATAGCTAGCTAGTATAGCTAGTAAGAGATTTAGAAGACTAATATAACCATCCTAATATTTATAATAACCTAATTAAGTTACTCTATAACACTCCTTATTATATATTAAATATTATATATAAATTAGAGGTATTTATATAATAAGTATAGTATATTGTAAAGTTATAAAAAAAACACTTAAGTTTTAAATAAGTAGTTAAGTATATATATAGTTAAGGTTGTTTAATTTAAAGAAAAGGAGGAATAAAACCCTTTTATATATAGTAGATTTTACTATTATATATAAACTATAATGATTTTCTTTACTAAATTAAATAGTACTAAAAGTAATAAAAAAGCTTATATATATATATAATTAAATAGAAATTAAAAAGTTATATAGTTTTATAAAAACTAATATTTTACTTTATTAAATATATTCATTAAGTTACTTATTTGTTAATATATTTTCACAAATTAATAAATAAATTAAAATTAATATTTAATAATATAATTAATATTTATTAATTATTTAGTAAAATATTACTTTAGCCTTTTTAGTTAAGCTTTTTAGGTTTTCTTTATTTTTATAATTATATTCCTTTTTACAATAAAGTAAATTATTTTTTATTAGTTATAGTTTCATTTTTAGCTTAATTTTAATTATTATATTCAAAATAAATATATTTATATTTATGAAGTTAGTATTTTCTTTAGATATTAAATATTATATTATTTTCATTTAGTTAGTTAAAAAGCATTTAGATTATTTATAAGAGTAAAAATTATTAGAAATAATGGAGGTGGGTGCTATAGAGCACAGCTTACTAAGGTAGTGGGCTCAGTGAGCGTGCACGTACAGATCCACTGCTGTATAGAGCAGAGCACTGCAGCAAGCTATAGTCTACTATATCTTACAAAATATAGAAGCTTTTACATTGCTTTTAGCACTATTTAATTTAGTAAAGAATTTATAATAATAATATCTAATAAATTATATTTAATATCTAACTTTATAGGTGTGTGTAGCTAGTAAGAGTGATTTTAATAGTCTATATAGTTAGTAGCTACAAGGGGTTTTTTTACTTCTTTCCCTTATATACTTACTAACCTTATTAGTGAGTTCTAGTTACTAGCTAGGCTTTATAAGCTACTTTTTATTTTCTATAAAATTTATTTATATAGAAAAATAAAAAAATAAACTTATAGCTATATA
>SRPW01000768.1:0-15780 GCA_018360225.1 Claviceps pusilla | reverse complement strand
AAAAAAAGAAGACTACGTGTCCAAGACAAGATTCTGGCGGCTTACCTTTTTCTCTATTTCTTTCACCTCCGGTCTCCCCAAAGGGGGGCGGTGACGGGGAAAACATTGGCTTTTCTTTCTACGTTGTGCACAGATTTCAGGCATAGGAGTTTTCAATAGTGCAATGCCACAGGAAGCACAGCAAATGTTTTGCCTGACGAAGCAGTCTGGCGTGATTGGGCAGCTGCATAACCGCCTCGTCGAGTCTTTGCGCCTCCGCGTGCTGCAGGTGCCAGTCCCCCCAGGGGCGACTACGACCGACGCAAGAGTGGCCGTTTTGTTTTCCGGAGGGCTCGACTGTACCGTGTTGGCTCGTCTGGCGAGTGATTTGCTGCCGGAGGACCAGCCTATTGACCTACTGAATGTGGCTTTTGAGAACCCCCGGATTGCAACGCAGCACAAGGGACTATCGCAGCAGGAGTTGTATGAGCTGTGTCCTGATCGAATCACGGCGAGGAAATCGTTTGTCGAACTCGTGCAGATGTGTCCCAGGCGACAATTTCGCCTTGTCACGGTACGGTTCCGGTATCTGGTCTTTTGTCTTGACCTACTGACGGACTTGCAGGTCAATGTTCCCTTCACGCTTACTTGTGACCACCGGTCCGAGGTGATTGAGCTGATTTACCCACACCAGACGGAAATGGACCTGTCCATTGCCTCTGCGCTGTACTTTGCCGCGCGCGGCGACGGTCTCTGCCAGACGAGCATAGATTCGTGCCAAGCGCAACCTTACAAGACGACAGCTCGAGTTTTACTCTCGGGCCTGGGCGCCGATGAACTGTTTGGGGGATACACACGTCACGCGACGTCTTACGGTCGCCGAGGCTACGAGGGGCTGATTGACGAGCTGAAGCTCGATATGAGTCGTCTGGGGAAGCGGAACCTCGGTCGTGACGATCGCGTCATGGCTCACTGGGAGAAGGAAGTTCGATTCCCATATCTCGACGAGGACTTTGTGAGATGGGCCATGGGGCTTCCCGTATGGGAAAAGTGCGATTTTGCAAATCCAGAAGTCGATGGCGCGGGCGGGAGCGCGGGCGAGGGGGTTCCAGAGCCGGGCAAACGCATACTCCGTCTCCTCGCTGAAGAGCTGGGCATGAGCGAGGTTGCGCGGGAGAAGAAGCGGGCAGTGAGTATACATACTCCCCACGGGGACGGCACTTGGCTTGGTGCACCAGATAGATGCTCCTGGTGCCAAATAGGCCACACCTCCGTACCTTACCTATGCATATATGCTTAACCCTTTTGGGAAGACTGTGCAAAGCAAAGAAGGGGAGGGGGAATCACCAAGACTGGAAAATCAAAAACTAACAGGAGAGGCGCAGATCCAATTCGGCGCGCGAACGGCCAAGATGGAAAGCGGCAAGGTCAAGGGAACGACGCTCATTTCTCCCTCGGCCTGAACAGCACGACACTGCCACCTTCACGACGAACCGGGACCACTGGTGCAAGCAAGCAAGCAAGCAAACAAACATTGTGATGAGCCAAGGAACGGGTCAACGGCAAGTGCCGGTCTCGACAGAGCGGTAGTCGCGCGGACACCCCCAAAGTGTCCTATTGACGAATGACAATCCCGTCACAAAAACCAGCAAAAAGGCAAGGCTCGACACCGGCAGTGATGATGTTCAAACAGATACTTCCGAGCCATTGGGTCCCCGGCAGGATGACTGAGCGCAGCAAAGCCGCCACCTGGTCAGAAAGATGAAGATGTACTGTGTGTTTTGCAAAGCAGGGCATAACCCGGGGGTCTTGGTCTTGCGTATCTGGGGCGTGCAGCGTGCAGCGTGCAGGGGCAACCAGCCATTTCTGCGGGCACAGATGATGAATGGCAGTGACGTTGTTGAAAGGCAAGTCTGAGCCGTGGGCCATGTTCGTGAACGGTGTGTCTGGGGCGTGCGGCCCCGAGCGGACATGTTACAAGAGGCGAGCAGATGTCGTTGGGGGAGACTTTGGTAACGTGTCTGGGAATTGTCCGTTGAGCGATGCAGGCAGCCACCTCGGCCACGAGAAGAGACTCGGGCAGATTGGGCTGCGTTATGCAGCGAATCTACGTGTTGGACGCCCGAGTGGGATGACTGAGAGACGAAGCAGAGGCACAGACACGACGACATCGCACAAGCATCTGGCGAGTGTAGTCGAGCGGGAAGTCGATGGCGTGGCGCGTAGTGTACAGCGCGACTCCTGAATGAACTTTTTACCCGTTACTCAAGCCACTACCGCTATTAGCGCACCTACCTAAAATACACTCTCCTTATACATTACGTATTGTACTCAAAGTACTCTAAGATTCGACAGTATCATGCATACCATGCCTTGTCACGAAGCGAACTTTCCCTGGTCATGCACATCTATATGAACAATTCGGCAACGGCTTGATGGAGATCCAATGTACTGGGGATGCACATCATAGGAGCAATGTGGTGTTTTTTGAGACCTTGTTTCTATAAAGGGAATGGGAAAGGGGGGGGGGGGGGCTTATGGCAGCGCTGTGGGAAAAAGATCCCACGGGTAGGTAGTGAAAAAGCTGACAAGAAGAGGAGAAAATGGCCACAAAAGAAGGTTATAAGAAAGAAAGGGGGAAAATAGATATAAACAAGGTAATGAAAACAGAAGGGGAAAAAAATAGCTTATGAAGGTGACGAAAAACGGAAACAAAAAAACAAAAATAGTCACGAAGAAGAAGCTGATAAGAGAAGGAAAACAGCCTGCAAAGAAGCTAATAAAACATGAAAAGAATAGCTTCGCGAAGAAGAAGCGAATAAGAGAAGAAGAAGGAAAAAAAAAGGTAATAAGAAAAAGCAAAAAAAAGGGGGGGGGGGGGAGCTTTACTTGCCTGCCGCTATGCTACCGATACATTCGGGCAGCCACAAGGATCTTGTCATGTTTTTTTTTTGTCTCTTTTTTCTTCTTTCATCCCCCTTGATGGCAAGAACGGCATGGCCTGGTAAATGTATCACGCCAGCCGCGTCTTGCCCCCCCTCCCCTTTTTGATACCTGTTCTTCTTGCTCACCAGCACCATCCTGTGCATCGTTTTCGTCCACCATACGCATCAGTTGAGCGATGGCCCTGCGCAAGCCCGTTTGCATGGTTCAGCCGGAGCGGCGTGGCTGGCCCGTCATGTCTCACACCAAATTGCTTTCCGGTGCCGAGTCTGGTTCGTCTATCGCCGTCACTGCTCACCGGCACTGGCAGGACAGGTTGGTCTGGTCTGGTATTGGGCTCTGGGGGTTTTGTTCGTGATGTCTGGTGTAAGTACATAGAACACGTTGTGTAAATGATACACCCGTTGCTTGCGCTACGTAGCTTAATCATGTTGTATATATTATTTATATTGTCATAAAGTACACATGTATGTACTCTATCTCTGGGTAGCGCTACGCCATGCTCTACAATAATCAGGCGGATTTATCCTCATCACGCACGTTTTGCAATAAAAAGGGGTGTATTACCCCTTTTGCGACAAACAGAGGTGTAATCCAAGGTCCAAACCAACCAGGCACAGAAAACGACACAGCTTCACATCCCCCCGGAAGACGTCGACAGCTTCAACTCCCCAGGAAAGACATGAACACATTGCAAATGGCAGCAAATGACAGCAAAACGTGACGTTCCCTTTGATTATAATCGTCATCATAATAAACGCATAGACCGCCCCCTGCACCGATCCAACCCGGCCCACGTAGCCGAGAGTGATGCGCACCGCTCATCTACCTACCAACCAACCAACGACGCAAGACAGGACTGTGGCAAAGACTTGAGACGCGGACACGAGAAGCGTGTGCTTGGCAGGTGCCCGATCGGCTGTGACAATGCAGGCTGGCGACTCGGAAGGGAGGGCCGTTATGTATCAATATGGACGGACATGTACATGTGTGTGCCTAGATGCGAGAGGCAGCGACATGGACGTGTAAATGGTAAAATGTGTATAAGAGCCGACGGCACGGCCTGCGTGCTTTTGCTTGTTTTTCTTTTTCTCTCCAGTATAGCTTCTCCAGTGGTAGTCCATATTGTTGCCTCATTGCGGCGTTGTTTGATTCACTCCGTTTATTGTGGAAGCAACACCCAAAAAAAAAAAAAAAAAAAAAAAAAAAAAAAAAACCACGCCTCTCGCCCTCGCTCCTCGCTCAACTCAACCAATCTTGCAGCTCGTCCAAGAAGCACCATCTATCAACATGTACTTCGTCACGGCTCTCGCCGGCCTCGCCGGAATGGCCTCCGCCACCAGTCTCGTTGGTCTGTCTGCCGACGTCGAAATTGCTTCCGTTGCCCACGCCAACACTGACGTCAGCGCCAACGTCGACCTGAGCGCTGCCCGCCAACGTACGAGGGCTATACGTGCCCCAAGTCCATGAGCTACTGCCGCTGGACCAAGGCTTGCTCGTGCCCGCCCGGCCAAAAGCTGGACCTCGCTGCCGGCATCTGCGTCGGCACCATCCTGACAGGCCCCTGGCCCGAGCCGGATATCAGCGCCTACGTTGGCGTCGATGTCGAGCTCGGCAGCTTTTGTGCTGCGTCTCCCACCAAGATTGTCAAATACAACCCCCACCACAAGTACTGCCAGGCCAGCCTCGACACAATCACCTTCTGTGCTCCTACCAGCATCGAGCTCGAGCTCGACGTCGACCTTGAGGTTGACGTGGAAATCGACATCAATGCCCACATCAGCGCGGAATTGAAAAACGTCTGCGCTGCCCTGTTCGGTCTCTACATCGAGACCCTTGTCGACGCCGTCATTGCCTTCAACACCGACATTCTTGGCCTCGCCACCGTTGCTGCTGACATCGAGGCCAGTGTCTCCCTCGCTACCTTCAAGAGCATTGAGGCTCTCCAGGGCCCCTCCTGCAAGCTCGGTCTTGGCAAGTGCAACGTTGCTTGTGTTGGCTACTGCACCAAGGGCTGCAAGAACTATATCGAAGTCGGCGCCGAAGTTGGCGCCAGCATTCATGGCCTTGTCGGCTTCTGTATTCTTCCCAAGGTCATCTTGACCCTCAACGCCGCCAAGCACATCGTTGCCCACGTTGTCGACGGCTTGCTCTGCCTCGTCGGCGGTCTGATCAAGACTGTCTTGTCCACATTCGACTGCCACTGCCATTAACCGGCAGTTGAGGGTGCCGACGAGTATTTTTCGGCATGATTGAATGGTCGATTCTAGCCTTTGCATCCTAATAGCATCTATATTCTTTTGTGGTGGTCAATTTTCATCAAGGTCTGCACAATGTACATATTGGTTTCAAATTTTCAGATAGACTTTGCTTATTACCTATATTCTTTTAATTTCTGCATTTCTGCGGCTTTTACCATCGTAATCGCTGTTTCAAGTCTTGTATATCCAAGTCACGGTCTGACTCAGCTACCAACAGGCGCATATACAATGGGGTGTTGTCCACTGGCGCAAGTAAATCTCAGATATGACAATCCCGTATTCTTAGTCGGCCGGAGGGCGGGCTGGTTCGTTCAAGGTAGAATAATGATCCTATTTGACTCTTTTTCTTCTTTCGACATCTATGCACATATCGATACCATGATTGCTTTTCCAGCCTTATCCACCATGAATTGGCTAAATGATTCGTCGTCATTGTCGTCTGTCAAAAATGTTCGGTCCTCTGTCTCCAGAGGCAATTTCGAATACAGTCCTCCTCCGGCTTTGGGCCAAGCTGGAGGTAAAGCATCTTCCTCGGCCTCACCTTCCTCGTCCTCATTCTCGCCTTCTTCCTCCGCTGGCCGTGCGTCGTCGTCATTTTGGGCAAGTATTAAACGCCTCAGCGCCCTTTTGGCATTCTTTTGCCGTTGGCGGGCTTTCGAGTTTACAACTGTGTGCCCATGTCTCGATGTCCCCATCGGCCGAGCGACCGCCTTTATTGACTCTGTGTGCGACTCCAGTGAATTATTGAGGGACTTTTGCCAGTCCGCAGAGTCGAACATGGGCAAATCAGGATGCTTTTTGGAAACCGATACCATGATGTCGACTAAGAGCTGAGGTTGAAGTTGATCGCAAAACGACAGAACCTTGAGCAAATCTGTGCGTTGTTTTTGCATAAAGTATTGCGTCCGCTTCACGTTGAATAATCAGCGAGAAGAAAATCAAACGACACAACGACAACGAAAACGATGACATAGCCAAAAAACAACGAAAAAAAAAAAAAAAAAAGACTCGAGTTAGTGAATCAGCACTCACTGCCGCGTCAGATGCCTCGCCGGCGTGGAACCCCCAAAGCTCCGACTTTTCAGAGACAACTCTATCTGCCACAGGGGAAAGCTTCTGTTCTTGAGAAACCTCTATCGTCCCTTGCTCCCAAAGTCTGCACCCTGACCCTGACTCTGGGAGTCGAGGATCAGACGGAGACTCATCCTTCACCAAAGTCAATGGCTGTGGCAACTGGGGCGTCGTGGTAAAGGCAGACGGCGTCTTGACCGGAGGAAAAAATATAGTATTTTGCGTAAAATCGGGGATTTCAGAGTTTGGACTGCCCTTCCGCTTCAGCTTTGACGAAACCGCAGCAATATGGCGCTGATGGACTCCTGCTGCACTGCAATCGTCATGAGTAGCTGCGTCGTTTGGCAAAGCCACTGTTGATGAGATGGCCGACACCAGCATTTCGTCATTGCAAGAACTACTTGTCCTGCTTTGAAGATCCTCATTCGATGCGCCGGGCTTCCTCTCGGCGTTGATACTACGAATGCGACTGAGAATGAGTGCACTCGAGGCACTGAATTGTGGTACGTATGCTGCCCGCTGATCAGAGGGGGCGCCGTCGGCAGTCTCGTCTGCCAAGCTGGTCGACGTACTGTCCATATGAGTGAGAGCATGATTTGGTTCTTCAGACAGGTGATTCATAGTTTCCATCTTGGCCAGTAGCCAAACTCTATGGGGGGTTGAACGTTATGAGATGTTTCGTATCAAGGATGCACCCGCAGGACGAGCTAAGCAGCGTGAATGCCGACTAGTAGCTCTTGTTGACACCCATGTAAATGTCGCAACAAAAGAAAAGGGAAAAAAAGAAAAGAAGAGAAAAGAAAGGCTCCTTTTCAGTCCAGCTAGTAGAACTTGATTATAATGCTAAGAAACGAAATGACATGACTTGAGGTGTAATGGTTGTGGTTGTCACTGTGAGTCCAACCCCACCGTTGTTTGGGTTGAGGAAGGCGCGTATGGAAACGCGGCTGTCACGTGATGACATGCAATAAATTATCCCAAGTCACCACCGACCAACTCACAGGATTCCGCTGACCTGTTCACCTACGGCATGTGAAGTCGTGCGTGGACCGGACGAATGAATTTGATTTCTAGAAATGCTGTACAAGACGTCCGACTTTCTATTTTCTATCGGACAACGCCCTGCTCTTTTAATGCTGCTATATCGGATTTGCTGAGACCAAGATACTCGGTGAGCACCTCGTCCGTGTGCTGTCCCAGCATCGGGGGCACGGAGCGGATGGAGGGTTGAGTCTCCGAGAATTTGACAGGAGTATTCACCATCTTGATAGGACCGCAAGCCTCGTGGTTCATTTCTACGACCATGTTGCGCGCCTTTGTGTGCTCGTGGTTTAGCGTGGTTTGTACATCATTGATGGCCGCATAAGGCAAGCCACTGCCCTCGAATTTCTGAAGCCACTCCTCGGTAGTCTTTTGCCGCGAAATGGCCTCAATCATAGCTTCAAGCTCATCACGATGACAGACTCTTTCAGCATTTGTTTTGAATTTTGCATCCTCTTTCCATTCTGGCTTGCCGAGACCATCGGCCAATATTCCAAACAGGCGATCATTACCGCCGCCGAAGAGAATGTCACCATCCTTGGTCTTGAATGCTCTATATGGAACAATCGAGGCTGTTGTCTATGTTAGTTTTGTATGCGAGTGTTGTTTGGGGGGGGGGGGGGGGGGAAAAAAAAAAAAAAGGAGAGGAAAGCGAAGGAATGGAAAGGAAGGGAAGGAAGGAAAGGAAAACGCTCGGATGATCATGAATAACGTACGATGTGCTGTGCCCCATCTGCCCGAGTCCTTGTTGCCGCTGATCAGACAACTGCTGGCAATATTAGCCAGCGTAGCTGTCTGACAGTCGCTCAACGCCACATCAATATGTTGGCCTCTGCCAGTCTTGACCCGACCCAGCAGTGCTGCCATAATGCTGTTGCTGGTATACAAGCCGGTGGTGAGATCTGTGACAGCAACGCCAACCTTTACAGGTGGACCGTCACGTTGACCCGTGATGTGCATCAACCCAAATTCAGCTTCCACCATCACATCATAGCCAGCACGGCTCGAGTACGGACCGGTCTGGCCGTAGCCCGTGATGGAGGCATATATGAGACTGGGATTAATTTTCCGCAGCGTCTCGTAATCCATTGAATATTTGTTCAATGTACCGGGGAGATAATTCTCCACCAGAATATCGCACTTGGCAACAAGCTTGTGCAGAATATCAACACCATCCTTGTGCTGAAAAGAGAGGGCAAGCGACTTTTTGTTTCGGTTTGCCTGTTCATAGTTAGGTCAGAAAGCAGCAGCAATATAGATGGGACAAAAAAAAGGTGAATAAATGAATGATGCCTGGGGAAGCGGACGAAGTGAAAAATGAAAAATGAAAAATGAAAAATAAAAAATAAAAAAAAGGGGGGGAAGGGGGGTTTCAGGGGTGTGTGCATGTGGAAAAAGCAAAGTTTGTATGTACTCCGAGAAAATAGGCAGCTTCTCCCGGCCCTTGTGCGTCAGAATCTGGCTTGTATGTAGCATACGGAGGACCCCAAGCCCTGGTATCATCCCCACGAACCGGATGTTCAATTTTGATCACCTCGGCACTATCCGTGGTGGAAGAAGATATCAGATGTTTCTTTTTAGTATGTTGAGTGAGGATCTGCAATCAAGTGTGCGGCATTGGTCAGTACCACTCACCCCATGTCGCCTAAAATCTGCGTGCAATATGGCTGTGACGAACAGTTAGATGATAGATCTTGACGCACAAACGTTGATGATCAGGCAGGGGGCCTGTATGTATGTATGTATGACTATGTACTATGTACTTACACCGGCCAAGACACGGGTCATGTCCAACACGCGATAGCCCTCCAGGGGTAGCGAGCCCCTGGCCGTCGGCGTCGAGTACCAGCGAGGGCCACGAAGGAGCGTGAGGGCGGGCCGGACCGTGGTGATGAGACGAAGAGGCGACGAAATGAACGACATTTTTAGTGAAGCTCTATATCACGGATTCACGATTCAAGAATATCAGGACCCAGGTGGCAGGCACTAGCTAGCCTTCGACCATCGAATCCGGGCCAGATGAACAGGAGGGTGTTGGACAAGGTGGATAACTTTGGGTAAGGTTTCAAGTTCCAAGTCTGGTGAGCGCCGGGTCGGCAAGGACTGGTGATTGATAGCCAAGGCGAAGGAATCCCGGAATCGGATCTAACTAGAGTCGTCGTCCGTCATCGTCAGGGTTTAGAACTTTAGCGGCCAGCTGGGCGGTGTTTGGCAACCGGACTCGCCAGCCATGACGCAGTGCTTGGCTCCAGCCAGCTGTACCAGCCGTACCAGCCGTACCAGCTGTCCATTGTCCATCAGATGCTGGCGGCTGGTCCGGTACCGACCCCGCGGCACCTGGAATGTGTAGGAAAATAGCAGCGCACATCTTCCAGAGGATGTGCATCCTCCTTTTGGCCTAGCGGTTAAAAGGTTAACAGAATGTTACGTATTGAAACCGCGCTACTTGGACGGCCCTGGCCTTGATCGTATTTATCCCGCAAAACTCTCCTTGATTCTTGTTTTTTCCTTCTCGAACGACGACCTTCATCTAACTCTAACCTGTCGGCCGAGTCTCAGCCTCATTTCACCTCCGTTCAATCACATTGCAGCTCCGTCTCTCTCTCACAATCACTCTCCTTTGCATCCTCCCTGCGCCTCTGGCAACCAACATGCATAATTCTGACACATCAACCCACAGCCGTCTGCGTCCAGAGGCATCCGTGCACTGCCACCACAAAGTCTTACTGTGTTGCCAAGATGCACATAACACATACATTGTACACATGTATCAATTTCAGTAAAATACGAGACTGTTTTCTGATCATGTTTCGCTAATATCTCCGCGTTGCATCAGAAATAGCTTGGCAAGTGTATGACAAGAATCAAATCAGAGGATTGCGTTCTGTGCCAGCACTGCAATTCCGAATCTGTCTTTGAACCCATGTGTCTTCACGGAATTGCTTCGGCTGCCTAGGGTTTCATGGTGTGCTTAGCATGTTGCAAGTTGATTTGCTCATCATAGCTTGTCATCATCACGCTGTGCCCTCTTGTTTGCGTCAAACTCGCAGACGGGCAAAAAAAAAACAAAAAAAACGAAAGGAGTGAGAAAGAAAATACTTTTAAAGAAGAGGAAGAAAAAGGAAGAGGAAAGGAAAGGGAAAGGAAAGGAAATCCGCGAAATGGAGCATGTGTTTCCATCACTATTGAACCGAAGCTATTTTACAAACTCAAGTTCTGCGGCGCGGCGCTGCCGGAAGCGGTTTCGGCGCATGCAGCCAAAATTGTCGGGATCCTGGCACCGTCATCATCTGCAAGCATCCCTCCCTCCGTCGTTGCTTTTTCTCGCACAACGGAGACATACAACCTTGCATTGATGCTCCCGGTTTCCTATTATGATGGTCCTCCCGAGCAAGGACCAGGCTGTTGGACCACCTTCAATGTCTTTTTTTGGCGCACATACCCCTTGTGCCCGACAACCCTTTTTTCTTCTTTTTCTTTTTCTTTTGCTTCTGTACGCTGGAGATTATGCTGTGGCAGGGTCCGCCATATAGATATCCCTGGGGCCTCCCCCTCTCGCGGCGAGTCGTGAAGGAGAACAGGCAGCCGACTACATTTTCATTTTCGTAGTTTTCAACCACCGGCTCTTGTCCCCGCGGCGACGAAGCACCGCGCTCGTTCTCCAGCATGGCTCCCTCAGCGTGGATTCGACATCCAAGAGCCGTCGAGAAGGCACATATCCTGAATTGCACAAGACTCTGGATCGTGATGGGCGTCGTTGCCGGAATACTCGTCCTGACTGGCCTCACAACCGCGGTCGTCGTTTCCATCGTCAAATGCCGTCGTCGTTACCGTGACCACCAATCCCGCCGCCACTCCAGCCCTTATCTGGAGGTGATATCGAAAGAGTGGCCGCACCCATCATTTCCGGCATCAAGAACATACTCCGACCTATCTCTGCGCAAGAGCTTCGACGCCAAGCACGAATATCAGCGACTGTACATGATTCAAAAATCACTGGCGAGCCGCGCAGCAGCCTCTGGCGAATTCGCGCCGGCCGACAAATCAGACAAGTCCAGAAACGACCCCATTCAAAAACCAACCAGTAGCTTAAGACCGCCAAATCACGAAAAACGCGATGTTGGCACTGCTTGTTCGGACAAAAAAGGACCCGCCAATCAGCAAAGCCAACGGTACAAAGTACCTGTTGGCTTGGCAGGCGAGCAAAAAGAAAGGGAGGCGCAATTGCAGCGCGAGGGCGAGAAATTCATGAAATCTCACCCGGCCATTGGTACAGCCTGAAACAGACATGTCTTACAGGGGTGCGGAGAGGGGGGGCATAATAAGAAGACATGCAAGTAAGCAGTCGTTGAAGAGAAGAGAAGAAAAGAAAAGAAAAGAAGAAAAAAAATGAAGAGAGAGCAAAAAACGACGAGGAAAAAGAAACAAAAAAAAAAAAAAAAAAAGACGAGCTACAAAGTCGTGTAATACATGGATATTGTCATCGTCCTGATGATATGACCACCAGGAGTCCAGGATACATACCCTTTTACATATATGAATGACGAGACATGAGCATCTCGAGACAGTATCAGCAAATATTGATGCAGTATGAATGTAAAGACTGATGCTTCAATATATATGAGTTGTTCAAATGAAAATAAGATCAAGATCTATACAAGGTTTCTCGATCAAATCCAAGCGTCACTTTTCCGACACTCGACACATCAGGCCCTTTATCACGAGCCAATGGTATTGGTGACCTCTACGAAGGCCTGCCACTGTTTCCATGCCTCGCCGCTCTTAATGGCCCATTTCGCTCTTCTGTATCCCTCCTTCCAGCGCTGCCCTGCGTGTCCACGCTCAAGAATGACCTGGCCATCGTCGCCATGGCCCATGTCGCTCGTGTCTGACTCGCAGACTCCAGCGACGACGAAGAGAGCAGCAGTGTTGATGGCGATGAAGTCAATCAACGGGCTGTCCTCGGGAAACTGGCCATTAAGAATCTGTTGCAGGATCGCGGCATTCTCAGCGGGCTCCTTGCCAGGCGATACCTCGTCCAGAGTGTGACGTCTGGCACCAAAGTCCTCGGGAGTGATGGTAAAGTGCTCAATCACGACCTCGCCACCCCCGGGACTCCTATCTCGGAGCATCCAGCAGAGCGTACTTCCGGCACAGCTGATCTCGTCGAGTTCCTCCTCACCACAGACAATCAAGGCCTTGCGGCACCCAGCCATCTTCAGCGCCTCTGCAAAGGCCGGTCCGAGATCGCGTCTCCCGACCCCAATCACTCGGGCCTCCAGGACATCTTCGACGGGATTCGCCAGCGGACCCAGATTATTGAAGATGGTTCGGAAAGGCAACTGCTTGCGGATCGGGGCCACGTGGCGCATGCCGGTGTGGAAGACGGGCGCAAAGAGGAAAGTGTAGTTGGTCTCCGAGTAGATCCTGGCGAGGGTGCTAGGCTTCACGGCACTCAGCATCGGAGCCCTGGGCTTCATATTATTGATCAAGTCGGCGCTGCCGGACTTGGACGTGCTGGCTCTGTTTCCGTGCTTCGAGACCATGAGGAGAGATGACGCCAGAATGGAGGCGGTTGTGCTGACATTGAATGTATTGTGGCAGTCACCTCCTGTTCCTACAATGTCGCACTATTTTTATTTTTATTTTGTTTTTTTTAGCAAGACGAGACAAAAGAGTTAGCAATTGACGTGCACACAAACACGAGTATCTCACTATGCAATGTTGTCGATATACATGAAAAAAAAAGGTGGCCTTTCTTTTTTTATTCTTACCAAACCTCCGTTATACGTCCCCTCTTTCTTCGCCCTTTTTGTTAAAACGGCATTGAGGTCGTTGACGGGAATATCCTCGGCCGCTTCCAGCATGACACTTGCCGTCTTTTGCAGAACGTCTGCCCGGAGATCCATCTTTGTGAAATGCAGTGCCATGAGCAGCGCGGCCGTCTGAGCTTCAGTCACTTGATTGGTGAAGAAGTGAGAGATTGCTTCTGCGATTTCCTCGGCTGGCACATGGCTGTTCACCGGCCAGAGTTTGGTCAACAATGGCTTCAGATCGACTGGAGGAAGCGAGTTGGGCTCGCCAGTGCCGGACTTGGAGGACGACATGATGCGAGCGAAAGATAATAGTAATAAATAAACAAATGAATAAATAAATTTGGAAATTTGGAAATTTGACAAACAACCAAAAAAAAAAGAGGCTGTAGTTGGATTTGTTGTCAGGCCAAAGTCGTGGGGGCAAGATCCATATGGGAGTCGTCAGAATATGTGTTTTTTTTAAAAAAAAAAAAAAAAAATGTGACTAGATAAATGATTCGAGATATCAACTGAAGATAAATGGTTTGAGAGATCACGACGAGCTCATAAATCGCTCATAGGGGTTTGAATGAACTCAAATTTGCCCTCACTCGAAGGAGTTTAGGTCCAAATCGACGCGGTGTTCTTGACTCAAATGCTGCGGCGGCGGCCCGGCTGTTGCATTCGAGACTTTGAAACATACCATGCTGTACTTTATTAGCCGATATCGGCTCCGCTACGATTGTGAGACGACTGATTACTCAGCACTACGTCACGGTTGAGAGCATTTATGCGACGATCAGGGCGATTTCAGAAGTCGGTGAGTAGTACTAGTTGTGAGTTTCTGAATTGCACGTGCTTTTGATGGACAACATTATTGATTCATACTTAAGTACCATATATTTCAGATACAGTAGCTACTACTAGGTAGGTACCTAGGTAGGTAGTATGTACGTACTAAGTACTGGGTAAGTAGACCCACTTGCCTTGAAGGTTCCTCAAACTGGGTGGGTATGCTCCTCACAGCACGTGACAGTGCATCAGGCATCTGCTGCGGCCTACACTAGGTACATAGCCTCCTCATCTGCCTTGGCCTCTCACCCGTTCCTCTTCTCCTCAACAGGCAACAAACGTCTCTGCGAAAGCCGCGAACGAGCTCAAGATGCATCCACCCGATGGCGACAGGAACGGTCGAGCGTTTCAGGAAGATTTGAATAATGTCTTATGCTGTCCTGACTGCAAGGAGATCCCGCCAAATTTGATCGAAGAGTTCTCCAGCGGTGACATGGTTTGCCAAAGCTGCGGCGTTGTGGTCGGCACGCGTATCATCGATACAAGGTCAGAATGGCGTACCTTTGCTAATGATGATCACGGCGGCGATGACCCGAGTCGTGTCGGTGGGCCGCAAGACGAGTTCGTCGAGGGCGAGCAACTCGCCACGACGGTTGCGTTTTCCGAATCTAAAGCGCACAAGGCGCTGTCGCGCACGCAGAACAATGCAAATCAGGACAAGGCCCAAAAGGGCCTGATGGAGGCGTACAAGATGATCATTAACCTCTGCGAAACAATCCATATGGGGCAAAATGTTTCTAATGCGGCGAAACACATCTTCAAGCTCGTGGACAAGCACAAATTCATGAAGGGCAAGCCACAAGAAGTTGTCATTGCTGGGTGCATCTTCATTGCCTGCCGACAGAACAACGTGCCCCGAACGTTTAAAGAAATATTCCAGCTCACCAACGTCAGCAAGAAGGAGGTCGGGAGGGTATTCAAGCACCTGCAGAAGTTTTTGCAGAAACTGCAAGATAGCGACGGCGAAGGTGCTACTGGGTTGAACACGGTAACCAGTTACGAGAACACGTCTGTCGGTGCCGAAGACCTCTGTAGTCGATATGTTTCGCAGCTCGGCTTCAAGAACCAGCAAAAGATATCCAAGATCTCACGAGAGCTGGCAGAGAAGGCTAATGATATTTCTGCCCTGGCTGGCCGCTCTCCCCTCTCGGTGGCTGCTGCTTGTATCTACATGGCTTGTCATCTGATGCGCGAACCTCGCTCATCGCTTCCGATTGCGAAGCAAGCTGGCGTGAGCGATGGCACAGTCAAGACGGCTTACAAGCACCTTTTCGCTGCTCGGGAACAGCTGATTAAGAAGGAATGGCTTGATGACGGATGCAGCATGGATGATATCCCACAGGTGCAGGCATAGGCAGGCGGCAATTCTTTGACAACGCCCGCGTCTTGATTCACCCCATACGAGTGCAATCTACTCGAACGACGTCTTTCTATCTTGCTCTTTCTTTTTTTTTCTGTCCTTTTATTTCCTTTTATTTCATTCGGCGTTTGGCTTACCCCTAGCACGGCGATGCTAGATGATGAACGACTTGTTGGTCGGTTGATGGACGAACGATGACAGCGAATTGATCGCAGGCGTTGAAAGTGGACTTGCTTTTTTACTTACTTTTTCCTCAAAGCCCAGAATGACATGGCAGGTTGAGTTAGTGATATCACTTTGAAAGTATTTGGTTTATGAGATTGCTACTGGCTAGACATGGGGCACTCAGATTGAAGCTCAAAGGTCGTATAATATAAGACGGGGTTATATGCACTTTGAGTGTAGCTTGTCTTCAGGAATAATGCACAGAGCTTTTTCTAGATATGGTTTTTTTTTTTAAAAAAAAAAAAAAAAAAAA